>CABEEJ010005059.1:6191-33116 GCA_901482245.1 Timema douglasi
CCCCCCCCCATTTTTCAGGTGAAATTTGTTTAGAGCTCTAATATTACTTATTGGTGGTTCAGAATTTAAATGATTTAAATAGGGATTTTATTTTAACTGTAAATTGTTTTTCCTATGAAAATGGTTGTAAATTTGGGGTGCGGCTTATATTCAGGGGTGACCTATTTTCGGGTCAATACAGTAGATTTGTAAGAAGGTACAGGAAAGGTGGATAGAAACTTATTAAAGGGACGAACACAACATGGCTTTTACAATGAAAAGAAGAACACAGTTCACACTTTACACTGCTGCCAATGGACAAAGAGGTAACAGCTGCCTCTTTTAGGAAGTTGCGTTGCGCGTTTCACACTCCTCCCTGATGAGTTCTGATAGAATGAAACCTAGGTCGGGGGACTGGGCGGTGACAATAGAGTTTCTTCAAGAGGCAGCTGTTACCTCTTTGTCCAGTGGTAGCAGTGTAAAGTGTGAACTGTGTTGTTCTTGTCATTGTAAAAGCCATATTGTGTTTGTACCCATCTTTCCTCTACTTTCTTACAAATATATATTACATTATTTTATTATAAATATGGAGGGGATCACGATCTAATGAAAATGGGCCGTTAAAGTGTCTAATGACCCCATTTATCAAGGGGTCTCAGATTATTGACAGAATAACAGCCGGTGACCAGGTGCGGCACTACCCGGGTTAGTTTGTATAGAACACAGTCGGGAGGTCCCTGGCGCTAGTAACCCAAGATGATGCAGTGTCCCAGAAACAACTAGTGTCGTACCAGCCGCTTCTGTTGGAGTCCCTCCCTAAGGAGCCTGTCCTCCGGCAAGATGTCCGCCAGGAGGTAGAACTTCTCGTCCTTGGAAGACGTCCCGTCGGGCTTCGTGTCCATCAGCACCGTGGAGCAAAAGTCCGTCAGTGGATTTGAAGCGAGCCTGATCCGCCAGTAGGCAAGGTAGCTAAACTCAGCAGCGCAATCAATAAAATAAAACATCTCAATTAATTAATCAATCATAATTTTGTACTAAAGTCAGATTTGGCTTTCTAAATGGTGTAAAAGATTTGTTTACCACCGTTTCTTACTAACTCTTCAGGTTATACGCCTATGTACTAACTACACTAGTTAGCACCGTGTTTAACTCTTCAGGTTATACGCCTATGTACTAACTACACTAGTTAGCACCGTGTTTAACTCTTCGGGTTATACACCTATGTACTAACTATGCTAGCTAGTTAGTGAAGATGAAAGTTGAATATATAGTGTGTGTGTGTAAAACAATTTTTGGAGAAAAAAAACCTCAGTCCACCCGACCGAGACTCAAACTCTGATAGCTCTGTCATCGGCAGTCCAGTCTAACGCAAGACCATGCAACTACCGCAGCAGGTAGTACAAGACTTACAAACCAATCAAGAGACAGGTCAAGTCAAAGCCAAAATAATGTTTGGATATTTTTTTATTTTAACTGTAAAATCCAACTTTATAGGCTTAATCAAATATAATTTATAAAATATTTTACTGTAAAATTGATAAAAGATTTAATTCCAGTTAATATATCAATATATTATTAGTAAATATGAGATAAATCCACTATTTTACAAATCCGAATATTAATTTTACCTTCCATTCTTGAATCCGGATCTTGAATAAAGTATGAAATTAAGAGGACATTGGCAAATAAAAGTATAATAGAAATAGCAGATGCATGTCACCTTAATGGTCCGGGGTCTGGTTAAGTTTTTCCTGTAATTATATTAGGGCTGTAAAAAAAAAAAAAAAGGAAATAAAGGTGTGGGAATATTTTATTCGCAGTTTTCACTTGGAAGGGACGGAGAGTGGGTTGTACCTCTTCATGCTGGCTATGAGATTCACGTCTCCTATCACCAGATGGTGCTGGTTGAACAAATGTAGTAACATCTCTTCGTGCTGGGTCGTCAAGCAGAACTTCTCGTCACAGAGGAGACAACAACTCAACTCGTCAAGGTCGTCGTCAAACTTTAACAGTGTGTTACTCTTCTGGTTCTGATGAGGGAACGTCAAGGGCCCGAACATGGCCGACGTATCTTTGTCTGGAACGCCATATGGATAATTACAGCTAATCCTTGCGACGTGACGGTTACCAACTTAAACTACTTTCAGGTGTTCATACGTCAAGTCATCAGGAAAGAAGTTGTCCGGGAAAGAGTAGGAGAACATATAGGAGATAGGAGAGGAAGCAAGACTGAGATGGTATGGACATGTAATGAGGATGGAAAAAGAGAGGATGCCAAGAAAGAGACGGGAGGAGCAGATAACAAAAAGTGTTCAAGTGAGAGGAGAAGAATGGAAAAAATTATAGGAGGATGGAGGTCTTTTACTAAACTGACCCGGCCACAGGCTGGAAACAGTTGATGATGATGATGATGATATGTCTGCAGCTATAATAATAATAATAATGCTATCAATGTAGACTTAACAAAAAAACTGTTAGTATTTTCAAAAAGATCCTTCCTGATTTTTTATTAGCAATGCGTCTTACTACCCCCTCGGGTTATAGGGCCTATTTTTTACTCTAGTGTGCTAAGGCTGTGGGTGATTGGTTTTTAAAGGAATTGTATCCACATTTGCATGCAGACAAAGTGGAAAGACATTAAAGAAAAATCAGTTAAGTACATCCGACCGGGATGTGAACCCCAATCTCCCTGCAGTCATATATTATGATAGTCACACCTTGGACCACCAAAACCGGTTTCCTACTAAATTCTTGCTGAATTCATTCTTGTAGCAGTTACGGTGAATATTCACAAGCTACAAGACCTAAATTAACCGAGAGAAATTATTTTTTAAGAAAGTGCTGTAGCATTCATTTTGAGAGGATGTAAAATAATTCATGAAAAACTATTATAAACAATCGCACAAGAGTTGGGATCGAACCTGGGTATCTAACATTAGAGGATAAGTCACGCTTGACAAATACAAAGGTCAAACACAGACGTCACCAAAATTTTAAAGTTATTTGTAAACATAAAATAAGGTTTAATTTATCTTAAAAGTAGGCAAGCTGAGCTGTCACTGCTCACATGGACCGACCGCGCCAGGATATTAATAAACAGAGAAGAGTGTCCTGTCTTATAACTTGGGTTGAACAACAATGTTCTAGGTGGACTAGCCTGTAGCAAGATCAATATGTCTTTGTTTTAATACATTTTGTCCAAGTCAAGGCTAGCTTACCTTGGGTTAACTTCAATACATAAAATAAACAAGCTTATAATAACAATTTAGTTACGGTGATTGGCTTAATATAATTTAGTTAGATTATCTCTATTCAATCCTCCATTTGTAAAATGAAGTCACAGCGCACAGCTACATAATCAGTAGCTCCGCATCATTGTAGTACATAAAATAGAAACTACTTATAGGGCCTACAAAGCAATGCAGAGAGAATAGAAGCTAGCGCCAGTTGCAGAAAGACATCTGATTAGCTGAGCGTGTGACGTCACTCATTACACAAACAGCGCTCAAAGCTGTGTTCTCACGTGACTCTTTCAATGAATAATTTCAAGTGAGTAATTTTTAAAGTAATTTATTCACATGAGTCATTTATCATAATGATCCTGTTGAGAATAATCAACTACTGTTTAATTTACTAAAATGGTACCAAGTGCTGTTTTCTTTTATACAAATCATTACTTAAATTCCATATACACTCAAATTGTCTGTAACAGTCTAAAAATAGGTCAGTTTGTTCGTCTCTCCACTTAAATACCATTTTTGAGAAATCACATAACATAATGTCTGTAAATATCTAAATAAATCTTCTGTACATTTAAATAAAAATAATTCATTAATTCTTGTACATGTTTACATGGTTCATTTTGTTTTAATTTCTCAATATTAACAATTAATAAAAGTATAACTTCTTTTAACTTTTAATGGAAACGTGAAATAACAATTCAGTCTATTGAAATGAGTGTTCTGGCGTGCATTATGATTTAATCTTCAGTGAATCACTGAAAATGACACGTAAAGACATGGCTTAACATTCACAAAGCTTTATGGAAGACAAAGTAAGTCCTTTCTAAATTATTATTGTTAGAAATTATTATATCACGTTTGGGAACATTAAACATATTAATATGTATGTAAAATCCACACCAATAAATGAGAAAAACTGAATAAATTACACTTAAAATACTATTGGCATATGTTCAAAATTACTTACGTGTTAGAACTATTGTATTAACACTGGCAACGTTCAATTTTTTTTAAGTTCTTGGCATTTTAGTTAACTTTCATTCTAGCATCACAAATATCAAAGTCACTATTGGCAAAATGAATGGAAAATATTTGAGCAAATGTTTATTAATTGTGCCATTCCTTTTACATTTGAGCTCCAATGTACGGAAAATTTCGGGATCCTTAACAGAGGAGTAAAAATATATATTATTACCCTTGCGGTTTCGTTGATTATTTACACAGAGTGTAACAGCAAAGCTAGCCATTTTGTATGTCTGTTTAGAAACACATGTAATTAAACTTTAAGAACGTACACAAATAAATTAACAAAAAGTTTAAAAGTCTGATTGTTCAAGAATGACTTGTAGCCTTACGTGCCTAACGAATATAAATAAATTGACAAAAAGCCTAAATATTTGATTGTTCAACAATGACTTGTAGCCTTACGTGCCTAACGAATATAAATGAATTAACAAAAAGCCTAAATGTTTGATTGTTCTGCAATGAATTGTATTCTATATATTGTATTATATAAAAGAAAAACTATTATTATATAATAAACAGCTTGATAAGAATAATACAACTACATATAGTTACTATTATTGAATCATTAACTAGAACACCCCTGCTGTATTTTATATTAGCATATTAAGACAGATACTTGAGTGGTAAACATAATAAAGTAACTAACTATACACGAAAAAACCACTACCAGGCAAACACAAATAAATAAATAGTCATAAAGAAAAATGAAAGGACCACCCGAAACATTACTAACTGCTGTTACTTGGGTGACGTAGTGTCGTGGCTGACGTAAGCAATGATATCAACAAATTCTTCCAAAACAGTCCGTATCTGTGATCACGTGACCGTGTCAACTAATGAAAAAGTTGGGAACAATATCCAATTAAACTCGCCGAAAGAAAATTTTCTAGACCTAAGCGCAATCAGATTAAAAAAACAACACAACACATTTTGATAAAACGTTCAGGATAGGCTACATTTGAAAAGTGGGTTAAGGGCAGTCACAAATAATGTATCAAAAACACTAGCTCGGTAATGTAATTACTATAATGCCATTTGGTGCTTTCATTTCGATGCGGGCGCAAGCTTATTAGTCCTTAGGAATCTGCATCTAGTGACTAGTCCTTAGAAAGTTTAAGTTCATTCAACTTATATGGAGTGATAGGGACTAAGTAATTAAGGATAAGGACTTTGTAGACAGTGAAATATTAGTGTGGAGTCGATCACTTACGGAACACTGCGCAGTTCATAAATATCCTTCAATTAACAACAAATACAAAAATGAGAGATTAAAAGTAGATTTTTTTAAATAAAAGAATCAAGGAAGATTATAACACGGATTATTTGGTTTCGCTTCTCCAACATGCTTGCTCTGAGTCATTTGTGTTTGTTATAAAATATGGTGTCATAAAATATATTTGAGCTAGTGCCGTTTAAGTGCAAGATTTGGTTGAGTAGTCTGATTGTTCATCAAAAGAGAGCAGCCAAAAGAAATTGAACAAAATTTTGCCCGCTGATGAATATATATTTAAAATAATTAAGTAGAATACGTTTCAAATTGGCATCTAGTCAGTTTTGGATAAACCATAAGGGTTATTGTCTATATTACATGGTAATTTATAAAATATGTCATAGATATCCGTCAATTAAAAAGAAATGCAAAAATTGACCATTCAAAACAAAAATGTATATGTAACATGGATATAGGTAGATTAGAACGCAGGTTTTCCTGTTTGTTTCCCCGAAACTCTTAAACTAACGCTTCTGAGGTCATTTGAATATGTAGTGTCATAAATTATATTTGAACTAACGCCAATTAAATGCAAACATTTGGTTGAGTAGTCTCACTGTACATCAACAGAGGGCAGTTAAAAAAATTTGAATAAAATCTTTTAAACGCTGATGATTATAAATTTATAATCTATAAGTAGAATAGGATTTAATGCTCAATTTATTTTAAATTTTGGAACAACCATAACGATGATTGTTTTGTTTGTTTGTATGGTTATTTATTCAAATATGTTATGAATTATCTCTCAATTAAAAATAAAAGTATTTAAAAATAGATCTAGTTGGATTAGAACACGGGTTTTTCGGTTCATATGTCCGACACTCTAACTATGAGTCAACTGAGTCAGTTATAATATAACCTGTTATAAACTATATTTGAACTAACACCAATTATATTTTCAAACATTTAATTGAGTAGTCCGACTGTACATCAACAGAGGGCAGTCAAAAAAATTTGCACAAAATCTTTTAAACGCTGATGCTTATAAATTTAAAATCTATATGTAGAACAAGATTTAAGGCTCAATTTACTTCAAATTTTGGAACATCTATACCGATGATTGTCTATATTCCGATGGTAATTTATTCAAACAAACAAACAAAAATTATCCCACAATTAAAAATAAATGTATTTAAAAATGGATCTAGTCAGATTAGAACACGGGTTTTTTGGTTCATATGTCCGACACTCTACCTATGAGCCATCTGAGTCTGTTATAAACTATATTTGAACTAACACCAATTATATATTCAAACAAAGAACAAGATTTAAGGCTCGATTTACTTTAAATTTTGGAACATCTATACCGATGATTGTCTATATTCCGATGGTAATTTATTCAAATATATCATAAATTATCCCACAATTAAAAATAAATGTATTTAAAAATGGATCTAGTCAGATTAGAACACGGGTTTTTCAGTTCATATGTCCGACACTCTACCTCTGAGCCATCTGAGTCAGTTATAATGCAATTTGTCATAAACTATATTTGAACTAACACCAATTATATATTCAAACATTTAGTTGAGTAGTTCGACTGTACATCAACAGAGGGCAGTAAAAAAAAAATTGAACAAAATCCTTTAAACGCTGATGATCATATATTTAAAGTACATAAGTAGAACAGGATTTAAGCCTCTGTTTCGATTGGTTTTGTAAAAACAAAGACGACGATTCTTCATAATCCGATGGCAAATTATTGAAATGGATCCTGAATATACGTCCATTGAAAAGAAATTCAAAATGACTTGATTTAAAATAAAAATCTATTTAAAAGATGGAGTGGAGGGGATTAGAACACGCATAACTCTAATTGCTATCCTCAGACTCTAGCTCTGAGCCATTCGAGTTTGTTAAAATACATAGTGTCATAAATCATATTTGAATGGTCCTTAAATACTGGACTTGTAAAATTTCAGTCGATCGTATTTGACAGAATTCTGGATCTTGACGATTCATGAGGTGATGAACTCGCATAATTTTTATTTCCAGACGTAAGTAAGTCATACAAAGTGTTTTGAAAGGGGTGGTGTAAACATAAGCGTTCGATTCCGATATAATTCCCTATATCGAAATTTGAATCACATTTCAGGAAACATGACCAGACCAGATTAAGTTGCTTCACTCTTTCGACTCGTCATTTATTTTAGTGTGAATTAACCAACAGAGAGTATCGTGAAAATATAATATTTCAACACGCTACAACACATTTTGTCTGCGAGAGTTTAATTACTGGGATTCTAGGGACATTTAAAGCTAAATATTTGGTTGAGTAGTCTCACTGTACGTCAACAGAGGCCAGTCAAAAAAAATTGAACATAAACGAATTAAAAAATGAGCAATATGAATTTTAAAAATAAAAATGGATCGAAGTAGATCAGAACACGGATTATTCTATTCGTTTTCCTGAGACTCTAGCTCTGAGCAAATTGTGTTTATTAAACTACCGCGTCTCATAAAGTATATTTGAATAATACTTGAATACTGTACTTGTAAAATTTCAGTCGATCGTATTTGTCTGACTTTGGGCTCTTGACGATTCATGGGGTGTTGAATTTGCATAATTTTTATAACCAGACCAGCAGACCAATGTTGAGTTACTCCAGCCTAAAAACTCTGTAAATAGTTTTCTGCTTCACTAGCGCTTTGAGTGTCAGTGTGCATAATGACAAGTACTCCTCTTTGATCAGTCTCTATGACTCTGTCAAATATTTATATTCATTACCTATCGAAACTAACATTTATAGTAAATGTTAATATTGGTTTATTTTTATCTCTTTAGGCTTTCATTATATTAAAAGTTTATTTTAAGAGTACAATGGATAATTTTCCAATATGCATAATCAAAAGCACACACACAAAAAAAGTAAATTATAGACATTTAAATGGTATAACCACCACTAAATAGCTATATCAAAAACAACCAATCAGAAAACAAATTTAAATTGAATTTCCCACGTGATGAATCCCCCAATGTAACACACACTCTTAGATACATTTTTAATAGACCTATATGTAAAGTGCGATAACTCAAAATGTCTTTTAAAAATTCAAAAATACAGTAAAATCCTGTTTGACTGGGCCTCACTAGTCCGAACACTATTTTCGGAAATTGGAGACAGGTGTCAAACAAACGGATTCAAATTAAATATTTGTTCCTGATAAATACGCTCGAAGATAAAAGAAATTTATAAGATTATGTATTAATGCTTCACAAGTTATAGTCAACACAGCCATATTTTACTGTAACTAAAAATAATTACAGTACTGTAAAAATAGATACCTGTAAACGTAAAATTACATTATATGTGTGTATTCAATCAGTTAAGTGAATGTGAGTTTTATAAAACTCAATTCAACTGTAATTTAAAATTGGTAAAAATACTGTTTCCTCGTATTCTATCACTCGATCAGAATGTCCTAATCCAGACAAGCTTTAGTCCCGATTATCTCGGATTAACAAGGTCCTGATTTCTCCTGCCAGTATGAAACGAGGGCGTTTATTAAACATGGGTGGCAATGTTGTTGCCAAATGAAAAAAGGCTTCAGAGACCTCTCGTGGTGATTTATTTCAAATTGCAGCACAATCCCGGGCTGTAGCCCCCGAGGGGTGACATTGAGAAACTTGTTTTTCTTCCTAAAGTCCATTCATCACATTAGTAATTTACTCAACAGCAATGTGGCTACTGAAATATATGATATCTAATATATGTGGTTGAACTTTGAAAAGTTAGTGTAATTGAATAAAAATTAATAAAGTTGGTTTTGTTAGTTAAACTTGTAATAAATGAGGCATTAAAATGTTCGTTTGTACTTTTTTTTTTTTTCCTCCTCAGGGGGTCATGCAAATTGATATTCTGAATAAAGATTGGTTGGGGACTCGGGATGAGTTAATGGAACCCAGAGGGGGGTTCCCCCGATAATGTTTGGGAACCAGCGGTCCCAATAAACTGGGCTGCCAACAACGAGGAGATATGGGGTTCATAACCCACTTAGGTGTACTAGGGTTCTTCCCCCTCAAATGGTTATACTCTCTCACTTCACACAAATGTGGATACACTTTCTATAAATTCCACCTTCCTCATCACTAGCACATTAGCTTACAACCCCGACGGGGCGAGTAAAAATATACCATCCTCCGATTTCAAAATTCCCATGAGGCAGTAACAATAATATTTAATCAAACACCGAGGCTTTTATTAAATTAACATGTAACTGTGAACAATTTAACCAGCAGGAAACTTTTAAATAAAAAAAAGCTCAAGAAAATATCTTTAATAAATCACCCACACAAAAAATAATTTTCCACACTAAAAACAAAGGTTTTTTTTTACTGTTAGGCTCTATGAAAACATCTAAATTACAGGTCTGATGACAAAACTAATTAATTATGGAAGACTGTACCGGCAGTAAAACATTTTAAAACAAATCACAGCATGCCGTTCATTAAAAAAGAATCATATACTTGCAATTTGTACCGTAGATATGTTAAACTAATGAATCTTATGGTTGATATCCTGTGATATATTCATTTATATGTAATTTTAGTAAAATTAACAAAAATGGAGACAAATTAAAAAAAAAGCTATCACAAATTATTCTAAAACCAGACTTTCAGTTAGAAATCATGAGGGATAGCCAGCACACCTACCTTTGTGATCCTGGAGCAGAAATTGTTCAGATAAAACACAAAAAATACAAAAAAAATTGAGATTTCACTGTAAAAGGCAGTTTCTTAAGGCTAAGAAAGTTTACTCTATGGTACTAAAAAATCATCTTTAAAAATATGTTTTTGTCCCTAAAAGTGTTTTATCTGGACAACCCGTGCTCCAGCCAGGGTTATGGAGTCTGTAAAAATGTGCCTAGTCCAAACTTTAAAATAAAAACTTACAATATTATAAAATACAGTCGGGCCCCCCGTACCCACTTTGGTTTCAGTTATTCGCGGTTTATCGCTGCTCAATTTTATTTAGTTTAATTAAAGGAAAACAGGTCACAATGCCTACACCATCACCCCCCCCTCCCCCCACTTTATCATCTCATCGAGGACATTCTATAACACCATCATTATCAGTGATCATCAAAACCAGAATGGAAAATAGTAAGTACACACTGATATTACTTTATTTAATGTTGTATTATATTTGGAAGAAGGTATAGGAAAGGTGGATACAAACACAATATGGCCTTTACAATGAAAAGAAGAACACAGTTCACACTTTACACTGCTGCCACTGGACAGAGAGGTAATGGATGTCTCTTAAAGAAAATTGATTGTCACCGCCCAATCCCCCGACCTAGGTTTCATTCTATCGGAACTCATCAGGGAGGAATGTGAAACGAGCAACGCAACTTCCTAAAAGAGGAAACCAAAAAACAAAAGGAGAAAAAAAGGAAAAGGGTAAAGAATCTCTTTTAGGAAGTTGCGTTGCGCGTTTCACACTCCTCCCTGATGAGTTCCGATAGAATGAAACCTGGGTCGGGGGATTGGGCGGTGACGATCAATTTTCTTTAAGAGACATCCATTACCTCTTTGTCCATTGGCAGCAGTGTAAAGTGTGAACTGTGTTCTTCTTTTCATTGTAAAGGCCATATTGTGTTCGTCCCCCTTTTATATGTTTCTATCCACCTTTCCTGTACCTTCTTCCAAATATAATACAATTACCTCATAAAGCGAAAAGAGGTTTTCCTTATAGAGTTATATCATTATATATTCGCATCCATGTCCTTTTCCTGTGTTTGTCCTTTTTGTTATACCTTTTATTTGTTCCTATCTATGTGTTCTATTATTCTTTACCATTTTCCTTTTTCTCCTCTTTTGTGTTTTTTGGTTTTCTCTTTTAGGAAGTTGCGTTGCGCGTTTCACACTCCTCCCTGATGAGTTCCGATAGAATGAAACCTAGGTCGGGGGATTGGGCGGTGACGATCAATTTTCTTTAAGAGACATCCATTACCTCTTTGTCCATTGGCAGCAGTGTAAAGTGTGAACTGTGTTCTTCTTTTCATTGTAAAGGCCATATTGTGTTTGTATCCACCTTTCCTATACCTTCTTCCAAATATAATACAATTACCTCATAAAGCGAAAAGAGGTTTTCCTTATAGAGTTATATCTTTATTTAATGTTGGTAAAGTCTTACTGTGAATATCACGTTGTATAATAGTTTGGTATTACCCGTGGTCACGTGACCTCGGTGGATCTAGGAACATGATATCCATGGATATGGTGGATCTGCTGTATATGGTAAATGTATAATTTTATTGTTTATAACTAATGTTTGTAATTTGGATTTACACATTTATTCAAATGTTCACTTCACACTGTACTATACTACAGTAAATTAGTTATTACTAAATGTATACTTTAGCAACTTATGAAGGAGTCGGAGTCGATGACTTCCCAAAGAGCTGACGCCAACACCCCTCAAGTGCGCTGATTATCCCTCCTAATTTAAGCCATCAGTTAAACAAATGTAACCAACACAAACTGTTAAAGAAAATAACTAGCGTTGTACAGCAGCTAGAAAGTTTCCAAGGGCTCCGTTGAACCTACGAGATACCACACTTTACACACACTCGAGGATATGATCATAATCAACACGTACAAAACATTTACAACATTCCCTTTACACTAAAATGTTTTTTTTTGGAGATGATCTAAAAACCAGTACAAGCCGATGTGCTCCGCGTGTGTACATACATTGTATTTATGGCACAAACGAACTATCACAATTCAGTTCTTGCGTCTCTTGAATCCCCTCCCGCGGAACTTACCCCCCCTCCCCCCTCGAGAGGACGGGCCGGAGTCTTGTGATGGTTGGTACACCTTGTGAAGAGCATCGTACAAGCTCTGAGCCTCCGTGCCGTTGTTGACCAAACCACTGAGCTCCTCCTGGAAAATATATGTATAGTATTACCGGGGATTATTGCCGCAATGTACTTGACAAACATACCCGCCTCGGTGGCATTGTTGGCTAACGCGCGTGTCGTATTGAGCTCGACTGCTGAGGACGGGGAGATCGAGGTTCGAATCTCGGTCGGGTGAACTGGGGGTGGTTTTTCCTAAATGGATGCGGGTTCACTTCCTCTTATTCAACCTTCCCAATTCCTAATCCATTAGAGTAATTAGTACTTGAAGCGTATAACCCGAACGGGTAGTAAGACGAGGTGCTAAATATTAAATATTATAATTACTTGACACACCAATAACTGCACTAGAACAGGTCCCCCAGAAGAGACAAGGTTTGTATCCAAGGACTACCTTGGTGAGTTTCAGAAGATGGTCCAGAGACTGTCCCTTGTTGAGCAGTGACCGCAGGTTCTTGGAGTTGACCCCGGGGAGTTTGGAGACCAGGTCGTGGATAGCCGTGTTGTACTTGTCCGACACATCCAGGAGTTGCTGCTCCAGCTCGGCCCCGACGGCTGCCGCCGCGGCCGCCTCTGGCTGTGCTCGCCCTTGCTACCAGGGGCACAGTATATAAAGTAGCTAAACAACTGTGTGTCGGCTCTCCGAACCAGGTAGGGGTGTACGCACGCAAACCTTCAAAACTTATAATAGGGGTTTGAAAAAAATTGTCACCTTCAACTTCTCTTTGGAAATAAATTCTAGCTTCGACGATTAGACAGCAACGCAAATAAAAATATTTACAGCTGTAATACTAATTTATGTTCAATTAATCCCATTCTGATCTGTTACATAAATTAGAAATTAATTGTCATATGAAAATATCTGAAGTGATAAAATTGTAATTTGTGGTAATAACTTGATTTATCAGATTGGGATTATATATTACAAACAATTGTGCAATAGAACATTTTATAAATGATTTTAATTAGTGGTGTTATATAAATAAACACAATATACCATTTTTTCAAGCTTAATAAAAAGTATTATTACTTTGATTTAGCTTTGAGAATATTTCATATGTTATATTTAGGTTTGCTTTGAATTGCAATGTTCGGTGATAGCAGCCGTACGAACCTTGAGTTCCTCGAAGAGCTGAGCGGTGGCGTACGGGCTGGGAGACCACACTATCCGAAGCTTGGGAAAGTGCAGGGTGAGAAGCTGCAGTTTGGATGTCACGTCGTTGGAAGACACGTCATTGCTGACGTAGAAGCGACCCTAGACACATGACACAACCCGGCCCTAGACCATTCATTTAACACTTGACTGAACAGGGAACAATGCAACACTATACAATCAACCATATTATTATTATTATTATTAGCGCCGCGTCTTACTACCCGTTCGGGTTATACGCACTTACGCTAATGTGTGATGGTAGGGCGATTGTGAGATGAAATGGAGGACCTGCAGTTTAACGTGGAATCCGAACCACGGTGGAGGCTTGGCATTCCCCACATTCACAAGATGTCTTGTCAGAGGTGAAGGAAAGGGTTTGGTAATCAGATAAATCTGTGCCGGGACCGAGGATTGAACCTCGGACCTCCAACAAAGAAGTCCAACACGTTATCCCTGGACCGCCAGGTCACCTATCAATCAAGGATAATACGGTATATGAAATGCGAGGCTATGAAGGATTAGTTACAAAAATTTAGCCGTATCTTGATTATAGTTGATTATATTGAAAAATGACATCAGTACACATGGTTAGATTCCTTTGTATGTGTGTCATTTTTCAATATATCCGACTTAACTGAATGTGTGAATGCTATAATGAATGGATCAATGTTAACATTTAGCTACTATTTGTATTTTATTTGTATTATACTTATATTTCCTTTTATGTTCATAATTTCTTACAAGATTCGGATTCGATATTTAAGGGTAAATTGGAGATTCGGCTAAGTAGAATAGTGGATTTCACATAGCTCTAATTTCATAGATTCAACTTATCTCGGGAGTAATAAAAAGTAGTATCGCCCCCAAGAGCAGACCATACCTGGAGGGCGAAAGGTTTGTTCTGGTCGAACTCGATGAGCAGCATGGGCTTGGCATAGTACCTGGTCATGGCCAGCGCTTGGTTGTACAGCCGACCAGAGTTGAGTGAACCAATCAAATCGCTCACGCTCTTCCTCTCGACGCAGATCTCTGGAGTCAGTATATAGTCCCCTACCTGAGAGAACGAGAGTGTGAGACTCACTCCGGGAATATAACAATCACGCAACTACACCTTTAAATCAGACTTTTTCAAACTGAGTTCCGCCAAAGTTATTTCTGATTCTATGAAGCCATTTTAGAATATCCTTTATTTGTTTTTCACGGTATTAAATAGCAGCAATAATTAGGATGGATCATTTTTTTAAAATCTGAATAGAAACATTTGCTTAAGATGCAGTCAGAAAGTATGATGTTTTCTGTTTGTGTTATATTTGTAAAATTTAACTGTCGTTAACTTTGAATATTCACTATATTAGTGTGCATTTTATTTATGTGGGCTCTAGCATGTATATGTCCTTGTGCAAGGGCTCCTTCAGTCCAATTAGTTTGGGAGCCTCTGACCGAACAAGTATAGCACCAATATTATATTATATTTAGCACCGCGTCTTACTACCTGTTCGGGTTATATGCTTTAAGTACTAATTACTCTAATGGATTAGGAATTGGGAAGGTTGAATTAGAGGAAGTGAACCCGCATTTGTGTGAAGGGAGAGTGGAAAACCATTTAGGAAAAACCACCCCCAGTTCACCCGACCGAGATTCGAACCTCGATCTCCCCATCCTCAGCAGTCAAGCAGCTCAACACGACAAGCGCGTTAGCAAACTACGCCACCGAGGTGGGTATATAGCACCAATAGAAAAACTAATGGGCAAAGAAAATCAACAGGCAAACGGATAAGGGTCTCGGGTTCGATTCAACGCCTCTCTCGTGCATGGTCGGTCGACTCACCTGAAGTGTGACTGGCTCAATCTCGATGCCTCGCTTGTGAATCAAAGCGGGCAGCTCGCTGCGGAACTCCCTCATGTCCACGATGACGGTGGTCGTCTGCGGCCGGGCGGGATGGCCCCCCTTGCGAGTGTTGGACCCTGCGGCCATGTCAGGCTTGGAGGCGTCTCTACTGAGCTCCGAGCAATCTTCAGACAATCCATCTTGGTCCTCGGGGACAACCATAGACTGAGGGCAGATGCAACACATCACATGCATGCTCTTACTGAGGGCAATAAAGGTGCGCCTTTGGTTGGGGGGGGTTTGGTTCAGCGAGTCGGGCACAATCAACTTTTGGTAGGCTTTTGAAAATACGAAAAGTGTGGGAGAAAAAACATTACATACTAAAAATATCTACACATCTAAATTACTATTCCACATAATCGCCATCTATATTGAGGCATTTGTCATTTCGGAGAACAGGCTTTTTGATTCCCTGAGCAAAGAAATCAGCAACCCATGGGCACAACCACACCTGTATGCCCATTTTCAACTCCTTGCTGTCCTTGAAGCGGTGTGTACCCGATCGCAGTCCCATGGAGCAAGGTTGGGACTGTATGGCGCGGGGCAGGTTGATGTCAGAGTTCAGCATCCCGTGCTTTTTGTTCCTAATGGCCCTCCAAAGATTTGTAATGTTCGCTCCAACTTCTTTAGTTTGTCCGGAGAATGCACAAACCAGTTGCGTCCATATTGTAGACCTAGCGGATCTACTCCGGAGAAGGCAAATCGTTTATGATCTACTATAGAACCGTAGCAATAATCCTTTTATATTTTAAGAGCAAGATTATTGTCTGGATGTCATTTGTGAATTGTATAGTTGGAATATGTTCCTTTCATTATAAGAATATTAAAATTATTGCAGACCCACTTTGGGTGGTTGAACGGTATAAGGTGTCGCTCCCGAAATAGACTGAACTGCCTATGATAGGAATATCGGAGTTCAAATCTCGGTCGAGTATATTGAGGTTGATTTTTCCTAAAGGGTTATCCCACTTTCCTTCTGCTCTGATGTAATATTTGTATGTGTAAGAAGGAACAGGAGAGGTGGATGGAAAACATAGCTCTCACTTTACACTGCTGCCACTGGACAGGGAGGTAATGGCTGCCTCTTGAGGAAAATCAATTGTTACCGCCCAATCCCCAGACCTAGGTTTCATAGGCAGCAATGTAAAGTGTGAACTGTGTTCTTCTTTTCATTGTAAAGGCCATATTGTGTTCGTCCCCCTTTTATATGTTTCTATCCACCTTTCCTGGACCTTCTTCCAAATATAATACAATTACCTCATAAAGCGAAAAGAAGTTTTCCTTATAGAGTTATAAACTTTATAAAAAGTAAATTTAGGAAACAGGAGGAGAGAAATGAATCAAGAGAAACTGCACAAAAGCTTGACTCACCGCCTTCTGCTTAATGAGGTAGTCAAACGCTTCTTTCTCTCTGCGTAGGCTGGTCAAATAGGCCTGCTCCTCCACAGAGCCACCATACATTAGGAAGAACACTTGGAACTGGAACTCGGAGTGCTCACTTTGGTAAACCTGGGGAAAAAAAGGTTATTTTAATGTTGAAATGCTTGTTGCTGTGACAAACCTCAGTTGCACGCTGAAACCAGCATACTTAAATTTGTCTTGAGCCTGTGATTGGTTATAGCAACGAGGGGTGTGCAAAGCTTCGAGAATTTACACTTTAAATATCGATCAACTTTTGACTTTGCCTCAATAAAGACATCTCGAGCTTTGTCAGTAAAAATATTGACAGCCATAACAACAAAATCTGTGTTACATACACTCGGTGCTGAGTTCAACTAGGTCAGTTTGCTGCTGATGGAGAGGTCAGGGTTTGAATCCTAATCAAGTATACAAGGGCCATTCTTCGATTAATGGTTCACCATTGTCTCCGCACAAATATGGGCACATTTTATTCTGAAATTACCTTCCTTATTTCCTCCCATTTAGCGTGTCTTGCCTGGGTGGTTGAGAAACTGTGTGTTTACAATCTGTACAGTCATATTCTGTAAAATATTGAACACGGAGCTATTTAGTTGACGTTTCATCGTATAAAAGAGAAGATTACGCCTCGTACCAACCTCCAACCTGCGGACGGCGGCCATGTCTGCGTCGTACATGAGGACGAACCTGGGTCGCACCTCTCGGAGTGTCCTGGAGAGGGCCAGGGGGTCCCCGTACTTCTTGAATGTGTGGATCACAATCATCGGGGGCTGGGCGTCGATCGAACATGACTCTTCCTTCTCCGGCTTGAATGCAACCAATAAACCAGTAACTCGAGTGGTTATATTTTCAAATTTTAACTTGTAGTTTAAATGTCAGATCTAGATATTAAAAAAACACAAAGTGAAGGAGGTCAACTTGCCATATGAGCACACTAATTTTTATATTTCTTTCAGGCTGTACGCGTACATACTAACTGCTGCAATGTTGAATTTCGAGGAGATGTACCCACATTTGCGTGGAGGGAGAGTGGGAAGCCACATATTAAATAAAACTTCAGTAGACCCGACCGGAATCCAACCCTCGATCGCCGCAGTTCAGTCTGCTGCGAGAGTGATACTTAAGAACGTTCAACTACCCAAGAGGTTAACAAGCTAATTATTTAATACATTCTGTTACAACGGAAGAAGGCAGAGGAAAGAACGGTAGAAACACATAACAGAGACATTTTTATCACTCTTTCCTTTACCTTCTTCCGTGTATAGTAGAATAGGAGTGCGCTAGGATTCGAGAATTAATATCAACCTTCAATAACAAAAATAAAGAGAGCTAGAGGTGAGCTAAGACCAATTTTTCAATCTAAAGCAAAATCAACCAAGTTGAATAAATGAAATATTCTCAAAGACAGATTAGAGTTCGAATATTATATCAACTTATGCTCTAAAATCATTTATAAAAATGTTTCTAATTTGATAGATCAAGCCATTAAACAACATGCAATTCAATTTATTCATATTTTTTTCATATAGGCCCTACCTTAATTTGTAATGTAAAACACTTAGAATAGCAATAACAATGTGAATAACAGGTGGATAGAAGAAATGAGGAGAGGAATGGATGAGGAAAGGAAGTGAGGAGAGGAATGGAGGAGGAAAGGTGGGAGGAGAGGCTTATGTCCGAGACAGACCCTGCCAGTGGCGGGAAACTGTTCCAGATGATGATGATGATGAGAATATTTCAAATATTTGTGCAATCATTTCATTTGTTTAGTTATTCTGGTGTATAGTTACAGGATATTATATATTAGACAGCATAAAATAACAATAATTAATGATGGAACTTTGTTTTGGCTAAGGGAATAGTTGATATAGTCGATTTGGCCTTGCTATCAATTGAAAAAGTGGACTTCGCAACCGCCCCCCTCCCCCCGTTAAGCGGAACGTACCTCGTGAAAGAGGGCCTCCCCAGAAAATGATACTTATTCAGTATTCACGTGACCCGAGAAGTATCTGTATCGACATACCTCCATCGTGTCAACCACCTCTAGCTTGATATCGTTGGCGTCATCGCTGGCCGGGCGCTGCGACAGCGTGTAGCTTTCCTTCATCTCCCCGTCTTCTTCCTCCTCTTCCCCTTCTACCTTCTCCTGGGGCACGGGCGCGGGTGCGGGTCTCACCCGGCAGTTGAACGCCCGCTCGTATAACCGCAGCAACATGGCCTTTGCTCCCAGCGTCAGGTACTGGGGCAGATGCCAAGGATAAATGAGGTCTTATAAGTGTATTGTTAATAATACAGTATTTTTTTAATATAATCACAATAGTACAGCAACACAGGGCTTACAATTTGTAAAATTACTTAACCTGAAACTACAAACATCAAACCTCCAAACCTCATGCTAAAAAATGATCTAGAATAGTTTGATAAAGTTAAACATAAATCCTGAACTATAATAGTCTCTGGATAGTTCAAGTTTAACGAGACCAGACAAATTTTGAACTATTATTATTATTATTTAACACCGCGTTTTACTACCCGTTCGGGTTATACGCTTTAAGTACTAATTACGCTAATGGATTGGGAATTGGGAAGGTTGAATTATAGGAAGTGAACCCGCATTTGCGTGGAGGGAAAGTGGAAAACCATTTAGGAAAAACCACCCCCAGTTCACTCGACCGAGATTCGAACCTCGATCTCCTTGTCCTCAGCGGTCGAGCTCAACACGACTAGCGAGTTAGCAAACTACGCCACCGAGGCGGGTTTGAACTACTAAACTACCAATTTAATCTGCCAATTTTATACAATAAAAAAAAGAAAATACTTTGTTAAGTGTAAAAAGCACTTAATACATATATATATATTTTTTAAATTACATAAGATAAAACCAGGAGAAGTAAGAGCTGACCTGTTTGATCTGCTCGCAAATGCGGTTATCCTCGACCAATATGAGGAGCTTGTCGGTACCGCCCGTGCTGCCCTCTAGCTTCACCTTGGCCGTCACGTTGATCTCCTTCAACACCTCCGTCAGCGCCATCCACTTGGGGCTCGGTTCGGGGTCCACGTCTGCAATCACAGAGGTTCCGACAGGAAGTTAACAATCTGTTGTGAAAACATCGATGCTTTCATTTCCTCCTCGCTCGGTTTCCCTGACACTACTTACCATCATTTCCATCACCGATACAAATACTAATGGTGAGAGGGCACTTCCCCGCTTGACTCCGTTGTGTAATTGTAACTACTCCGTCTTCACACAACTCACATTATCATCACACATAGTCCTTACTCTCCTTGCCAATCCTCTTTCTACTCCAGCCTCCTCCATTTCTTTCCATACTTTCTTTATATATCCACACCATTATAAGCTTTTTCAACACCCATAAATGCTACTACCAGATCCTTTCCAAACTCATATCTCTTTTCCATAAACTGTCCAATTCCAAATATTAACTCCATCTTTGATCTCTTCTCTCTGATCCCGTGTTGTTCCTCTCTCCGTCTTCCCTTCACGCTTTTCCTCATTCTCCTTTCCAAGAGCTTTCCGTATATTTTTCCTCCCTCCACACCACCATTGTGCTGCTGTTATTATTATTAGCACCGCGTCTTACCACCCGTTCGGGTTGTACGCACTTACGCTAACGTGTAATGGTAGGGTGATTGTGAGATGAAATGGAGGACCTACAGTTTAACGTGGGATCCGAACCACGGTGGAGGCCTGGCATTCCTCACATTCACAAGATGTCTTGTCAGAGGTGAAGGAAGGGTTTGGCAATCAGATAAATCTGTGCCGGGACCGAGGATTGAACCCCGGTCGCCAGCATATGCTGTTATCATTTCCACCATGAGTTCGTCCCCTCCTGTTGCCTTTCCCTTCCTCATCCTTTTCAAGGTCTCTTCTACCTCCTTCCAGGTTAGGTCCACTACTTCCTCCTCCTTCCCCTCCTGGGTCACATGACGTTACACCAATAATTGCACTTTGTTATTTGTAATATTTCTTTCTAATCTGATAAGTCAAGTCATCACAAAATGCAATTCAATTACTTCAGAATTTTTAGCGTGAATATTAATCTGTAATGCACAAAACAGCTCATAATCGGAGTAATTGAATGTTTTAGCTGTCAATTTTATTAGGGATGCTTCGTAATTGCCGAAGCCGGAACTTATTTTCAAAACAAAGTTAAAACTGCCATATTTTTTTAAAAATCCAAGTTTAGTTTTTGGACCTTCACAAAGCCCTCTATTATTAATGTTCGCTCTACAAATATCTGTGGTGATAATGTAACGTTAATGACTTTATTTAGCAGTTTAGTTTTAAATATTTTAAAACATTTTGACAACAAAATACTATGTATGCATTAGTTAGTGTTTTAAATTACATAATATGCACAATTTAATATAATTTTTCAGGATTAAACAATAAAAAATAGTATTCATATTTCATTTCACCTTCGAGAATGTATCATATTCTATGCTTTGGAATTTAAATAAGGGAGTTGACACATCGCGACTGTCCTCACCCAAGAGTTCTATCCCCTTCTCTTTGTCCGGGTCCGTTTTGTTTTTCTCCTTGTCTGGGTCGGTCTTCTCCCGAGGTCTCCCAAGAACCCTCTGCTTGGCCACCAGGAAGAGCGTCTCCGCAGCGTCCAGCAGCATCCAACCAGAGTTCTTGATGACGTAGTCCATGTTGCGCAAGGAGGACAGTTGCGTGTTGAACGTCACGCAGTCGTAGCGGGACAGAGACCTGGAACAAACCCAATCACACATTCACCTGCCGCTCGTCTGCGCTCAGAACAACAAGAGTGCGAGAGAAGACGAGTGTCCGGAGGACTCACACGAGGATGTGACTGAGGGTCCTCAGGTCCGCCACCAGCTGCTTGGTCTTGGAGCTCAGCTGGTGCCAGATGGGATCCAGCTGCAGCTGCAGGACCTTGTGGAAGGACTTGGAGATGGCATTCTCCACGGTCAGGTCGTCCATGTCCAGCTGCGACAAAACAACCAATATAATGTCTCCCCCTGGGGGGTAGGGGCAGAGCCAGATATAATCAAGGTACAATTTCCCTCGTTTATGGATGACAAACTCGATACTCTCAAGTTTTAATGGTATCAAATTAATCGAGAATTTACCTTAAGCTCGTGATTTACAATACCCTAGTTCTCAGAGCCCAATAAATTAAATGACAATTTGTTGAATTCAGTTGTTTTCCACCGTCCATTATTAGTTCTTTTGCCGTTTTACTTTAGTAAAGACTAATTGTATATGCACTTAACCTGAGCTTTGTGTTCCGTGCGCTTGGGCAGATCAAACATGGCTGTTTTGTTTATGTTTGTTTTACTATCAAGTATCTACACATTTGAGGTTTTTATACAACCACTTTACGATGTTATATAAATAAATATTATATTTTTAACGAAAGGTTGAATGCATGTCCAAGGAGGGATATTGTAAATGTTCAGGAAACAGACTCAAGAACCCTACAGGAATCTTTCTCGGGCTCGTCAAAGTGAGTTGTGCGTCATCTACCCGAGGAGTGACTCACGCTAGGGTTCACTCTTCTCATCTCCTTGACAGTGAAGTTCATGAGGTCGAGTAGAGCTGTCTGAATCTGCAGCATCGCCGGCGTCATCTCGAGGTGGAGCTCCACGACTGACGGCTGTCAACAACGAACCCACCACCAAATGTCATATTACATAAATTAGAGATGATTCACTTTTTATCAGAGCATATTATTGCTCGTTCAGGTTACGTGTCTATGTGGTAATTATACTAATGTGTTAGGAATGAGGGGGGTTGAATTTATAGAACGTGTCCTCACATTTGCATGGAGAGAGAGTGGAAAACTAATTATGAAAAAAAACCTCATAACACTCGATCGGTGTTCGAACCCTGATCTCATCATGATAGTTTTTTTTAGCATAGTGTCTTACTACCCCTCCCGGCTGTACGCCTATGTACTAATTACACTACTGTGTTAGGGATTAGGAAGACTTAATTTAGAGGAAGTGCGCCCACATTTGTGTGGAGGGAAAGTTGAAAACCATCTAGGTAAAACCCCCCCTCAATAAACCCGACCTTAAATCGAACCCCGATCTCCCCATCTTCTGCAGTCTAGTCAAACATGAAAGTAGCGCGATGGACCACGCAGCCCTCGAAGCGAGTCCACCAAGGGTAGTTCAGTTTAGTGTTTAAGTGGTGGGGGGATCAGGGTTAGAATCCCTGTTGGTTGTACCGGGGGTAATTTTTCCAAAATATTTTGCCATTCCACTCTTCCTACATGCAAATTCAAGCTTCCTACTCCCAGGTAAAATTGAAAGAAGAAATATCTCCTTATCACTAACATGCCAGCGTGATCAGTACATCAAGTACAGGCAGCGCAACACGGCAATACAACATATATATAAGATATCTGGTTCTGGTTGAGGAGGGTGAACCCGACTGACCTTGAGTTTCTCCAGACTGGAGTGGACTGTGGCGTGGAAACGAGGCCACAGGTACAGGTTCTTCACAAACAACGTCCTCATGATCCTCTCCACTTGCGCGAACCCCACCGTGAACGCCTGAGCAGAGTTAGAGAACGCCTTCACAAAACCAGTCTGGAAACAGAACAAACAGCGGAGGATTGACGAGATGTCGTCAATAAATAGATATGGAGCTGTAGCTGAATGAAGCACAAATGAAATTAAAAACACAACTAAACAGTAACGTTATGCCAGCCTCAAGCGACTCCTTGAGGGGTCAAGAAGATGCCTCGGAGCGGTGGAGGTCAACTACTGTGCTATAGGACTCACTCATGGCCAAGAGTATCCAGCCACTGTATTTAGAGATAGCTAACCAGGTGTGAATCTCGATAAATCAGGCGGAGGGTTGCGTCTCGGAGTACCTTGTTTTTCTGTCTGTAGAGCCGGAGGGCAAAGGCCTCCTGACAAGACTCCAGGATGCTGTGGGCCCGGCACACCAGGAAGCCCGTGATGTTGGCAACGGGGACCCTGTCTTTCAATAGGTCCACCACTAGGATACGCGAGGACATGAAGAGGACCCCACCTTCCAGGTACACCATCTCCCTGAGACAGACAAACATATACTACATTTCTAGCGTAAGGTTTTACAAACAGCCCCAACAACCGTTCTATGATTGGAAAGTACGTGTTCAGGTTGTACGCGCATTTACTAGTGGTGAAAAAAAAAACCTCAGTATACCTGACCAAGATTCGAACCTCAATCTTCCCCGTCATCGGCAGTCCGTTCTAGTGAGAGAGTAGCGCCTTAGACCAGGGGTGTCCGACTTGTTTGGCCACAAGGGCCATATGCAAGATTAACTCAATTTAAAATAATCCAACTCAATTCATGAATGTTAGAACAAGAACAGAATAACCCCCTTTATACAACAATAAAACTCATCTCGTATTTTATCGCAGCAACATTGTGAATGTCGTGCTTTAAATCTTGCGACAAAATAATTTTCATTCTTGTTGACAGGTGTGTGTCCGATATCTCGGGTGTATGCTTCCATTCCATGTGAGGAAACAGATGTGAACGTATGTATATGCTGCCACATCTTACATTAGGTGTGCCAATTCAACATCTTTCGGGTGGCGTTGATCCGTGTTGACTAGAGGGTAGAAATGTTTTAGCAACGGCCTCAGCTCTATCCTAGCTATTCTCAAATATCGCTTTCTCAAAGACCATATTCCTACAACATGCAGGCCGCAAAAAAATCATGGATTGTGCCACAAGTTTTACATCCCTGCCTTAGAACATTCAACCACGGAACCGGGTTAAAGTTTCACTGAAGCTCAACAAGATTCGCCTGGAGAGAGAATGTAAATACACTACTGGAATAAAACAGACTCTCAGGTGAGTGTTGATCACACGCTAGTCTGGAGCTTACTGTGCAAAGCACACTTCCCAGTCGCGTCTAAAAGACTTTCCCCCGACTAACTAGACCAGTGGCAAAGCACACTTCCCAGTCGCGTCTAAAAGACTTTCCCCCGACTAACTAGACCAGTGGCAAAGCACACTTCCCAGTCACGTCTAAAAGACTTTCCCCCGACTAACTAGACCAGTGGCAAAGCACACTTCCCAGTCACGTCTAAAAGACTTTCCCCCAACTAACCAGACCAGTGGCAAAGCACACTTCCCAGTCACATCTAAAAGACTTTCCCCCGACTAACCAGACCAGTGGCAAAACGCTCACCGCTCGGACGAGTTGTATTCGTTGGTGATGACTTTAGGCAGACATTTGACCCCTTCCGCTTCGAGCTGCGACAGGTAGAACTCCTCCTCCTTGCCTGTGGTTCCCAGAACCACCACCAGGTTTCCCGGGTCAGAGTACACCTTCAAGAGACTCAAGAACACCGACTCCACACCCAGACCCCTGGGGGCAACACGCGTATAAAACATTTTAAATAGCGGTACGTAATTCAGGTTTCCTCAACTCCTTAAGGATGTTTGAGGTACAAGAAGGATCTAAGAATTTTTTTTTAAATTTATCAGCACACAACTTAGAGACTAACTTAAATGTGGAACAGACCCAACCTACAGCCTTTGGCCGTTAATTAATGCTGTGAAAGGAGAAACACACATTTCACATCCGATAAATATTTCAACCATGCCGAGAATCGAACCTGGGACCCTTAGCTCAATTGACAGACTCGCTAACGACCGAGTTAAGGTGTCAGACAAAGACGAGGAGGGGAGACATATAAAAAGGAACAAACACAAAATGGCATTTACAGTGAAAATAGGAACACGGTTCACACTTTACACTGCTGCCACTGGACATAGAGGTGATGGCTGCCTCTTGTCAAAGGAATATTTTCATAAATAATATTTAGCACCGCGTCTTACTACCCATTCGGGTTATACGCTTTAAGTACTAATTACTCTAATGGATTAGGAATTAGGAAGGTTGAATTAGAGGAAGTGAAACCACATTTGCGTGGTGGGAGAGTGGAAAACATTTAGGAAAAACCACCCCCAGTTCACCCGACCGAGATTTGAACCTCGATCTCCCCGTCCTCGGCGGTCGAGCTAAACACGACAAGCGCGTTAGCCAACTGCGCCACCGAGGCGGGTATTTTCATAAAAAGTCGTGTGTAACTGTGAAGTGACGATAAGAGGGAGGTGTGAATAAATTAAAAGGTCAGTTTATTTGTTTTATCTTTCTTCCTTTCCTTATTCTTCTAAAAGCATGAGTTTTTTTAATCTGGATATATAGTCATAGTTTTTATATTAAAAAGAAGGTTAGAAATTGTATTTTTGCAAACTTACTTGGCCGCTATGACCAGGCCATCTTGGTGCAAGATGTCCAAGAACATTTGATTCTCGTACTCCAACATTTTGAAACTCACGGCTTCGCTTCAGAATACAACTTACAAGAAGAGTAAGTTGATTGACTGCTACAAGAACAGCACCTCCAATAAAATATCAATAAAAGACCATATCAATGTCCAGATAAACGATTCGTTCCCTTCACTCTGAAAACAAAAACAAAAACAATATAAGTTGTTTGCGCAACTACTCAGCCCAGTGTAGCACAGGCTCACACCGTGTTTCTGACCAAGGTGGAGCTTACGTCATTATCTGGCTTCTCCTTCTTTTCATAATACTCGGACGATACGGCCTCCTCAATCCTCTCCTGTCCTCGTTTCCTCCTATCGCCAGCGATATTCTCGTTGCTCCAGCTGTTGGCGTTATTCTCCTCTTCCGTGTTGATCTCGGCGAAAGGGTCTATGTCCTCGACGTCTTCCTCGTCCCGGTAGTAAGCCTCCAGGAGGTAGGTGCTCAGTTCCTTCGAGGGATGCCCGTACACGCCGATCCTGACCGGACGTCGGAAGCTGTCAAACACAAAATACAAGATAGTGTGTTTGGATAGGTGCACTTTCTAAACACAAGATAGTCTCGCCGCAGTAACTGTATGTATGTGAGAGATTAGGAACGTGGAGGACATGGGAGTGAAGTTTGTGAGGAGGATATTAGCTGTCACGAGGAGAAACAAGACTACATGAGATAGTAGAGGAAGCAAGACTGAGATGGTATGGACATGTAATGAGGATGTTGGAGTACATGAGATAGTAGAGGAAGCAA
>CABEEJ010005060.1:0-54989 GCA_901482245.1 Timema douglasi
TTTTAATTACTGGAGGATACTATTAGAAGCTATTTGGAGTGGTCCTTCCCTTGCAAATTATTCAAATGTGAATGCTTCTATAATCGATTTGAAGTTTGATACAAGCCCATCTTTAAGCTTCATATCTTAGGAATCTTTCCTCCATAAATTCCTCCTCATGTCCATGCTAGAGATGATTACATGACAATTTTTGAAAATTTCTAATGTTTATAGATTTGTTCTTACCTATTCCAGTAAATTGTCTAATAAAAAAAATTGCCTACACAAGATTTTACTAATTCAGATATTCACGAAAACTAAAATTTATTGAAAACGAAAAGAGCTAGAAGCAGAGGAAGCAAACCATTTACTGCTCTTAAATTGGACTAAATTTCATGTAGTTATAATTTTTGTCCAACCGCAGCATTAGAGGTTGAAATTAAGCCTTTTTAAAGGTATAAAGAATATACATTATATATCTAAATCTTCAAATTTTTACCATTCATTAAAAAATGTTTTGTTTATGTGAAAGTGAAAGAAAACTACTTAATTTACACATTTAAATATCTGTCATCTTAGTTCAGTCAGTAGCCTAGCGCTCTACAAATATCTATAAAGGTCACTGGCTCAAATCTCATTGAGTCCGACAATAAAAATAAAAAATCATCCTATGGAGAAAAAAAAACCTTTTCAATTCATAGACTGTATTAATATCAAGTGGTTTTTATATTTAAATCTTTACCAAAAGACATCTTGGTATGGTAGGTGAGATTATTTAAGTAGATTGCCACAATATCCTTATTTAACCCTAGAGCAGGCATACTGGTATTTTTAAGAAAAGCAGGTGTGTGGGGTACTTTATAGAATTCCTTATACCCCAGTCAGTTTTCCCTCAACTATTAATACTTGTATGAATACAATTTTTTTTTTAATTCATTCATAATGGGTAATTTTTTTTTGTCTTGATTAAGAATACATTCACTTTCTAAGAAAGAATTTGTTACATCATCCCATGACTTATTAACTAACTTATTTCTGAGACATACAAAACATTCAGAACTTATAATCTAAATTCACCAATGATAACTTTATAGCCCTGCCGGGAATCAAACCCAGGACCTTTGTTTCAATAGGCATGCATAAAACAAAGTAGGCCTATACAACTTAAAGTGAGTCTGTGATAGACATACCAATGAAATAATTACTAGAAAGTCAACTTAACAAAGATAAATAAAAAACTTTGCTTTACTTAAGAGGGTGTGTCAACAATGAGTTTATTTCAAATAGCTTCAATTTACAGACGATTAGTTAAAAAAATCACCATTTCTTAATACCTGTACAGGCTATATACATTATATGATAACTACACAAATGAGGTAAGTTAAAAGGAATGAAGCATTTTTGGCAGGGGGGGGGGAGGTAATCTACTCGCTTTTGTCTGGAAATAGAGTGGGAAACCATTTTAGGAAAAACCACCCTCAGTAAACCTGACCGGGATTCGAACCCTGATCTCCCCATGATCAGAAGGACAATCTAACACAAGCCTGATGCCTTAGAACATTCAGCCACTGAAGCGGGTTGGATGGATCTAATTCCAATTATACCAGCATACAGTCAAGGTCACATTGAAGGAAAGAAAGAAATATTAACACTGTTCTCAGGGACCTGACATTGTTACTATGGTGACAAACTTAAAATTGGGGTACTTTATAACCCAGTGCACCCACTCGAGGATTAAAATAAATAACAATCTGAATTAAAAGTTTTACATTAATTAAAAATGCTGTATGTAGCTTAGGTGATTATATAAACAAAATATGAATGCGTTTTAGAACTTAAAAAATATTCTTATTTAAAAATGAACTAAGCAATATAATTATTTTGGGGATGGTGAACCCTTTATAACCTACATTTGTTTGAATGTTGCAAAACAAAAAATAAAACAATATTGATACTAAAATAGAATTAAAAAATTTATTTACTCAGATAAAATTAAAAAGTGTCAAAGATCCACCTCAGTGGCGTAGTTGGCTAATGCGCTGGTCGTGTTGAGCTCACTGCTGAGGACGGGGAGATCTCGGTCGGGTGAACTGGGGGTGGTTTTTCCTAAATGGTTTTCCACTCCCCCTCCTCTAATCCACCCTTCCCAATTCCTATTCCATTAGAGTAATTAGTACTTAAAGTGTATAACCCGAACGGGTAGTAAGACGCGGTAGCTAAATATTATTATATTATTAAAAAGTGTCAAAGGATTGATTTCGGGATCTTTGACTTTCAAGGCTGACACACTATTGCTTAAGCTACAGTAACTTGCATTAAAATGATAACATTAAGATGAGGCCTAAATAATTTCTACAATTTTTGACACATTCTACATGATTGCAAACAAATGGAAGATTTAAAACTAATAGAAACAATCAGATCATTTTTCATGGTGCACTCAAGAAAATGAAAGTGTTTTCTTTTGTACACTTAAATGTGTTTCAATTTCATTGCCTAAAATATTTGAAATGTTGTTGGACTTTCAGTGTTGCCAGATTGAAAAATGGGTCACTAGTGAGTAACTGGCTTTCCTTAATACATAAAGTTGCAATATGACAGAAACATTTCAATACTAACATTGTTCTCTGTCATCTTGCAGCTTGCAAAATCATGGCTTGTGACTTAGCTTGCTAGCAAGTTTTCTCGCATGCTTAAAAACTTGGGGCTCAGAACTGACATGTGGTTACCTGACGAGCTCTAAACCAATCACAAGAAATCAGAGCCAACTGCGTAGGTTGTTCTGCACTAGTAGAGATTATCTCAGCTTTGGCCACGCTTCTCCATAAAATCAGTGTGAAAGAACCAATTAAATTTAGACACCAACCGACTCAATCAGTGTGTATGCATATAAGTCAACTGACAGCGTTCATGCACCAACAAAGCGAGAAATAAGCAGACATCTGCATCTACTGTTAGTAAATTAATTGAAATTACTTGTTAAATGAAAAAAGAGTGTGTCTTTCTCGTTTTATGTTGCGGTTCAAATCCCAGCAAGGTTTACCAAGGATTTCCCCCCACCCCCAAGTGGTTTCCCTCTCTCCTTCCATTCAAATGCTGCCTTGCAGTGATATTTCCTCTACTTTCTACCTTCCTCTTTGGCATAGTTTTTCCGAGTTGAATTTGGTTATAAAAAGCAACAGTATCCAAATAACAAAATTTCCTTGCTATAACCATTACTCAATAAATTAGTAAGGAAACAATTTTTTTTAATTATCAATTACTGAAAAAAATCTAAATTTAATAAACAAAATACATATTAAAGACAAAATATATAACTATTTGTAATAATATTCTTGTATAAATTACAACAAACTTAATATTGAACACACATTTGCCCATAATTTAAAAACCATACACTTAATACTAGGGGTGTGCGAGATTCCCGCTGGAAAAAATATTTCCCGTTCCTGACCCGATTTTCGGGAAACATTTTCTGTAATCCTGAAAATATTTCCGAAAATATTAGAGAATTGCTTTTTTTTTCATATTTAATTTACTTTTAAACTTGCTTTTTATGTTTATTATTTAAATGTAAATAATAAATAAGTATGTCAACCTATTCTAGATGTAATCGTGTGATCGTATTCGTAGATAATTTGAATTTTGTTTGGTTAATTCAAACTTTTTGTAAGTTGTAATGTACTGTGCAGTATTTTTTTCCTACTTCTAGTTGCGGCGCCATGTTGCACTATTTTTGGAAACAGGGGAGGTGATGTTGGAATGCAGTCAGTACCCTTCTTCACGCCCCTTTCCCTCCCTCGCTCACCCAAACATTTTTGTTTACACATACAGTTATGTACTCCAGTAGTCAACGTCGAACCTCTCAAGCGGTTACGTGTGCTGTTCTTAGTAATTTGTTCGTAGCGATATTCTTGTGACGTGCGAGTTTATTTTGGTTTTTATTTTGTTGTTTAGTTTTTGTTTAGTTTTAGTTTTACTTAGTACATACTGTACAGTAGTGTTTGTAGCTTTTGAGCTTGGTTGCAAACTTAACTGTGTTTCTTTTCAATTCATTTTAAAAAACTTATCTAATTCAAATTTTTGGATGGTTGGAATTTCATCCTGGTCCCTTCAAGTTTGAATTATTCAAGTTCTACTGTAATTATTTTTACATATTTAATTCACATTCTCATCTCAAAGTAAGTGATTTTAAAATTCCCTATCTCGTTTCAATGGTGGAGTCTTGTTCCCGATCTCGAACACCCCTACTTAATACTAAACACAATTTATTTCTCATTAGTTAAAACAAAACTAGGCCTAATTAATAATAAACCCAATCCAAACTAGTCTTTTAGTTCATGAATTTAACTTATTTATAATTTAAACTTTATAATAGGTAGAGAGACACTTTCTTTTGTTAATAAAATTAAATCATCCATAATAGACACCTCTGAATAGCATATTCTTCTTTATAATGGTCAGTTTAAAGTTCCCTGGGAAAATAACATGAGCTCTTACAGTGAAAAATTTCCAAATAGCGAAATTTCTAAATAAAAGACATGGACATTGTTAAAGAGGCATATCTATCCATAAAAAATCTCTTAACAATTGAAAAAATTGAAAACACCAGTCTAGGTACAATATTTTACTGTAGGAATGTGATGATTGTGTTGCGTGAAGTGTGAGTGGTCCTGCCTTACCCCTCTGGGGTATAGTCTCTATAGTAATTACTAACAAGGTTGTACCTCCCTTCTCTTCTGAGCCTTCTGCAGGGGTTCCTCCATCAGTTTAAGTCTGTGCTTATGCACTTATATAGGTCTACAATCCAAAAGGCGTACTATTCTCATTTTATTTGTGTGTTTTTTTGGTGTAAAGTGCAAGTTGTACAGTGAGCTACATCATCATCAACTGTTTCCAGCCTATCACCGGATAAGTTTAGTAAAATGACACCATCTTCCCCTATCCTTTCTCCACTCTTCTTCCTTTAATTTCTTCCATTATTCTCCTCTCACTTGAACACTTTATGTTATCTGGTCCTCCCATATCTCTCTTGGCCTCCCATGTGGTCTTTTTCTTGCATACTTTATTTCCAACATTTTCTTCGGTATCCTCTCTTTTTTCATCCTCATGACATGCCCATACCATCTCAGTCTTGCTTCCTCTACTATCTCGTGTACTCCCTGTAGCCCAACTCTTTCTCGATTAAATTCATTCCTAATCTTGTTTTGGGTCGTGAAAGCTTTCATGCTCCTCTTAATTCCTATGGCTTCCACTTTCATAGTTTTTCTTACATTCACTATTCATGTTACTGCTGCATATGTGACAATGGGTACAAAGGTCACCCTGTACAAAACTTCCTTACACTTCAAGGGTACTTCTCTTCTCCATAGCAGGTCTCTTACACACCTATGGAACAATTCTCTCTGCTGTCCTCTTCTCATTAGATCCTCTCCACTTCCACCTTTCACCTCAAACACACTTTCAAGATATTTTACATTTTGTACTTTTCTCAGCTCTACTCCATACAACTTTGTAACTGTATTAGGCTTCCCCCTCTTCCTTGTCATTACCATTACTTCACACTTTACCATGGTAAATTTCATTCCACACTCTTTCTCTTCCTCATTCTATTCTTTTAGTTGTTCCTGTACTTACTCTTCCTTCGCCTCCCATACCATCACATCATCAGCAAACAACATGGTTTTCATTCTTTCCTTCTCGAGTTTTCCCACCAGGTATTGCACACTGCAGTACCATATTGACCCGAATATAGTACAGCCTTGCACATGATATAACTAAAATATTTTGAAGGTAATCTACATGAAAAATATACCACACGTTAAAAACTTGACACAGTTTTATTAAGCCCTTAGAATGCTTGTCTTGGTGTGCAGGCATGCCTAAAGTTTTTAATATCAGAAATACAGCACAAATTCTTCCAGAAACTATTACTGACCTGCTAAATTACCAGCTCATTGACACTGGAGGGTGGAAATTCTCCCGCTTTCCTCGGTTTGACCATGAGTTTATTGATGCGTGTGAGCATAATAGGTGATAGTTTCTGCACTTGCGCTGGTTTCTTGCTTTGCTCTGGTTTCTTGCTTTGCTCTTGACTATGAATTTATTATTAGATTTGTGTTTGTGCTTTGATCCCTGTCGGTTGACCAGTACAGTCACAACCTTATACAAAATAGACCTCTGAAGGAATTTGATGGAGGGTTTTTCAGTGAAAATTGTTAGGCTGCGTGTATAATACAAGTACAGTTTTCAGAAGGAAATTTTTAGGAGAAAAACATTGAATTATATTAGGGCCAACATGGTAATTATATTGTTGTAGTTAATATCCACAGTATATAGGTTCATATGTATTAAACTGTGTTCATTCATTGTGATTTAAAAAAATATATATTTCCAAATAATGGATTGTTTTTGATCTTGAAAGGGTATTAAGAGATTTCACTCTAGACATGCTCTCGATGGAAGGACTAATTTCTAACTGAGTTTACAGTGATTGCTTAGAGTGAGGGGAGCAAGGCCGAATTCTATATACACTGGAGAAGGGGTAGAGTGGGGCTAGTCTCCAAGTTCAAAGCATTGTCACAAACTGATCCGTAACCTGATACAGATGGTCATAAAAGCTTAGCCACACCTTTCGTTTTTGTTAATTCCAAAATTTGGATATTTCTTACTACACAAGCATTGAATAATATTTGCACGTTTGTATGAAATGTGTAAAGTATATCTGTGTAGTATGCTCGTTATCTAAGTGACAAATTATATGATAACACATGTAACTTAAAATCGTTCTGGCTTTTTTCTTATTACAGCCATGCTTTCATTATTTTCTTACTTTCTGCAATCAAGTTTGTCTATGACATAAGAATGTCTGGATGTGCGCAAAAAAGTTTTAAAATATATTCTCTTAATTAATTTATGACCTTTTCAAAAATACTTAATTGACTAAACTTAAATAAATATCTTGTTTAACTAGTTTAAAATTTAAATATCATAAAATTGATAAAAAAAGGATAAAATAGAAACATATTAATCAAACAACTAGGCCCTAATTTTAATTAGATATTGCAAAAACTATTCTATAAAATCATTCGAATAAGTCATTATTTGTATGCCTTAAATATAGTTGAGTTATATCTTCAAACTAAAAAAAACAAACTATAGTTAAAACAGTTCAAAACATATTTCTATTCTATTAAGCATTAAAATAAAATTTAGAATAAAAATTTGACATATTTTAAACATTCTACCCCTAGTAATAATTTTACTTTCATTTTGATGGGAAACAAAAGAACAGGTAAGTTATTCTTTGTTAGCAGGAGCTCTCGATTGTCTCCTTTTATTTTAAGCTTGGTGGAAGGGTGTTTATTTAATTGTGTCTCTCCACCAGATCTGCTGGTGGTCCCTCCTGGTTTCAACTGCGGGGTAGAGTTCAGACCAGATAACCGTACCCCGGTCACTAAGGAGGCCATCAAGGAAGAGGAAGAATCTGCAAAGATGCCAGAGGAGGAAGGCAATGAGGTAGTAGTCAACCTAATGGAGCTGTTGCAGCGGGAAGAAGACTTCTTAGGGCTTTGGAAGGATGAGATCCCTAAGAAACAAGAGGCTCCATGCCCCAAGGTGTACCTCGGGAAGACGCTCGAGATAGACCAGGAATTGGATCAGCTTGTGCCCAAGGTACGACAACAAAGGGAAATAATGATTGAGGCAGGCTTCTGTTCTTACAAATTAACAAGGGATTTGTATTGTCTCAGTTCTAATAATCCTTATATTTTGTTATATTTAAAAAAAAAAGTGTGTGTACATGTAAGCTATAATTCTTTGTGACAAGGAGAGTACAAGGGAAATAAAGACCTCTGTGACAAGAAGGTTACAAGAGAACTAGAGCCTTCTATAACTAGGAGGGTACAAGTGAACTAGAGCCCTTTGTGACAAGGATGGTACAAGTGGGCCAGATTTCTTTGTAACTAGGAGGGCTTAAGTACCACCAACCCATATGGTTTGTGGTTTGAGCACCTATAGACAACACAATTGTGCTGTCTCTCCATAGGAGGACATCATTCCGGTCCTGAATATATCAGAGACAGCCACAGTGAAGGGTCCCACCAGCTCACAGTGGGCAGAGGTCATTGATGTGTCTGAGCCTGTCAGGGACTTCCATCAAAAGATACCGGACATGGCCAAGACCTGGGACTTTGAGTTGGACATCTTCCAGAAACAGGTGAGACACTGGCTCACTATTGTCAAGACTTACTCACAATCTCTAGTATTGAAATGAACATCTTCCAGAAACAGGTGAGACATTGGCTTATCATTGTCGAGCTCATTTTCCACATCTTGAATTTAATTAACTTGGCAGATATCAAACCTGGACATTGGGCAAATTTATATTTTAGAACTCTCTATTTTCTTAGTTCCACTAACTTTTTTTCCCGCATAGATAGATGAAGTCCACTTCTTTTAATCTAAATCTTGGAAAATGTGACACCCATTAGAGATTATCTTTCCCATGTTGGTGGTATTGTCTTTTTCTCCTATTCTGACTTTTTTTAACATTAATCTAGTTGCAGTATTTGGAATAGGTCACTAGGGTAGCTTATGGATTAAATTTTAAGGCATTGCCAACACACTTACCTGAAGAAGCTGTTTGTGGCAGTGAAATCTTGTCCTTAAGTAAGTATGTGTTTTTAATATTTTATCTGATTAAGTATTCATACCCCAGTATTACTCAGGTAAGTGTGCTAGCTGCATTATAAAATATAAATTTCAAAATTAACAAATTTGTTTATCGAATTTAAAACTTGAAAAAAATATATATTGAACTCAAATATTTGAAGCAACCATTCTAATCTCTTAGTGCTTCATGTCTTAGCACCAATATATGTTCTCTACCACTTATTGTGGATTCACACATTTCCCCAAAAAAATAACAGAACTGAAATGTGGTCACACAAGGAGCTCTAAGTCAATCACAAGAAATCAGTGTGAACTGTGTAAATCCATTTGCACAAGTAGAAACAATCTCAGCTTTGTCCACACTTCTCCATAAATTATGTATGGAAACACCAATCACATTTCAAAACCAACCAACCTAATCAGCGTGCACATGCATAAACAAATTGACCCAATGTGTGCATGCGTCTACAAAACAAAATACATGCACCATCAACTGTTATGAATTGATTTGAAATATTTTGTTAAATAAAATGAAAAGCCTGTGTGTTGTTGTTGTTCCTTGTTTATTTGTTCCACTTTATGACATAATTATAGAACATTCATTTTAATAATAATCTAAATGATCTGTTTATCCACTAGAGAATTAAATATATTGATAATCAGCTGTTTTAAGTTTGTGTTGCAAAGGCGACAGGCAAAGGCAACAGATGACTGAGACAGAAAATAGAATATGTGATGGAAAAAACCCAATTTGGGTTCATAAAAGGAAAAGGAACCAGACATACCATCATATGCTGAGAATAATTTTAAAAATAGTGCTGGAAGTTAAGGAAGAAGTGTCCATTTATTTTATCAACTGGCAAAAGTCGTTCGATAGAGTGAAATGGAAGAAACTGATGGAAATACTCAAGAAGATCAACATCAACTGGAGGAACAGAAGGTTGATTGCAAACCTATACCCAGGAAAGTGAATGAAGGTGAGGCTTAATGATGGAGAAACCAACAGCATAGAAATAGTAAGAGGAATGAGATAGACATACTGTTGGTCACCCAATCTGTTCAACTTGTATGGCGAGTGGTTGGTCAGGAAAGCCCTAGAGAGACATGGCAATTTCAGGATAGGAGGACATGTCATCAACACAATAAAATATGTAGATTATCTAGCATTGCTGGCCAAAAATAAAGAAGAATTGCAAGAAAGTATTGACCAGCTGGTGGATATAGGGAGAAGTGGCATGGATATCAACATTGAGAAGTCAAAAGTGAAGAGCCACTGAAAATCAAAATTGGAAATAAGGAATTGGAAAACATAGAGCAGTTCAAGTTCCTGGGAAGTCTGCTGACAAAGAATGCCTACTGCCCCAAGTAAACTAGATTGAGGATTTCCATGGCCAAGGAACCTTTCGACAAGAAAAAGTTACTGTTGACCATCAAGTTTAGTTTGGAACTGAGGAAGAAACTGTTGAGATGCTACATTTGAAGAATCACACTGTTTGAAGCAGAACCTTGGTCTCTTAGGAAGATGGAAATAAATACTTGAATAGCTTTGAAACATGGTGCTGGAAAAGACTTGAGAAGATCAGGTTAACAGAGAGGGTGACAAATGAAGAAGTCCTAAGAATAGTGGGTGAGAAGTCAAACATTTTGGATGTGATTCTTTGGTACAAAGCAACCTGGACTGGGACACATCCTTAGGAAGAACTATCTTTTGCACAACATCGTAGAAACAACAGGTTGAGGGAAAGAGGATCATATGAAGGAGGAGGATTCAAATATTAGATGTCTTGAAGGAAAGAATACAATTCTGGGAACTGAAGGAAGAAACAGAGGACAGGGAACATTGATGGTCAATGTTCACTGACAAAAGGAATGGACCTGTCATGAGACAGAACTCCTAATAGTAATAATAATGTATTTTATAGTGGACATCTTGGATTACTGAAGTCTTAAAACATATACAGGACAATTTTAAGGAAAACACTCGGTATCACACTACTTCATACCATATAAGCAAGGGTTCCCATGTAGTCATCCCTTCCCTTCACAAAAAATCCCACAGAATATGTTACGCTCCTATACTAATAATATGAGAAGATTAAATCTAAGGAAATACACCAATACTTGCATGGTAGGTAATAGGATGAAAAACCACAAGTGGATCCAATGCGCCTGGTCATGATTCACTCCTGGCTTCTCATTCCAAAGTCTGGAGTGCAAACCATTACATCAACCCTGCAAGGTACCTAGTTTTAAGGAGACCAAATATTCACAAACAAATTTTCTTATTTTGTTTTACTTAGAGTTGGGTCGAATCCATTATTTCACGAATTTTAATCTCCAATTTATCTTCAAATCCCAAATCTAAATTTGAATCTTGGAATAATTATGAAAATAGGAATAAATATAATAGTATAATAAAAAAATACACATATAGTAACTTGCTGTTAACATTTTTTCTTATAAATTATAATCCATTCATTATATCATTCATACATTCACTGTGTTAAATTACTGTTCTAGGGCCTGGTTGATAAAAAATTGAAAATATTTTTTTTAAGGGTTTGAACATCGAATTGAAAATTTTCTTTGATCCTCGAGTCTCAAATATTCTTAAGGATTCAAGGACCCATCCCTATTTTTATTCTAAATTGGTTTGAAGCTACATCTCCATCATAATAATAACTTATAATATTTATGAAATAATCTGTCTTAAACATGTTATAATTAGGGTTAGGCCGATGTTCAACACAAATTTAAAATCTTTATTTTACCATCTACCACTATTTTTTCTTATAAGTATATTATTTAAAATATAAATAATAATTGTTAGATACTCTTAAAGGAAAATATGAAAACAAATAAACAGAATCTTAGCGCTTTTGAATAATTCTGTGCTAGCTTTGAAATAATTATTTATAATTCATTAATAAATTATTCTCACATTTGAAAATTTTGGATTTATATGAAATAGGTCTGAAACACTTATCCACCTTGTACTTCCCCTTCCCCCTTTTTTAAATATTGCCACATCATATTTGATGTTTTTTATTATTTGTTTATTAATATTCTTACTAAGAATTTAATGAACAAAACGGTCTTTGTATTCAAAAATGTATGTATATTGTTTTGCATATTACCTTTGTAATATTAGAAAATAATCCATATGATGTGCAAAAGGTCTGATTGGGTCAGCCCTAGTTGTAATAAAGTCTTGAATTAAAGATTATAGAATTTTAGAAAATAAAACAAGAATAAAAATATAAACTACAACATATATTTGCAAACCCTTCAGAAGTCTGATGTTACACCTTCCTTGGATTTAGTAATCTGTTTACATTCCAATTGTAGAAAAATAATAGTTCCGGAATTAATTCTATAGCTGTTGTTTTAACCACTGAGCTGTTCAGTCTTTTTCCTTGTCATTCTTTAATACTATGTAGGTAAAATACAAGCTCTTTCGATGATTATACTTTTCAAACCAATCTTAAATCACCGCCTCTCTGACTTGATATTTTGTATCTTCATTGCAGATTGTATATTAATTTGTATAGATCAATCACATCATTATATCCTACACCTTAGCTCTGTTGGTAGCATGTCTGTCTACTGAGCTAAGAGTCCCGACATGGCCAAAAAAAGATGGATCATTTTCAGAGTACCTTTTCATAGTTATTAATTAATGGACGAGAATTGGGTATTGTACCTGTCCTAGTCTTAAGTTAGATTGTAAGACATGAAGCTACGGCAGGCCTAGCCAGCCGGTAGTGCTTGAATAAAAAAACTGACCCAGGCCACAGACTGGAAACAGTAAATGCATGTAGAAAAAATCACATTATTTCATTTATTAATGAATGCATTTTTTAAAATATTAATTTGGATATTTATTAGGGATGTGCCCTCGAATCCAGGGGAAATTTGAAGATTCGAAAAAATTTTGGATTCGAGCATCAAATCCTCAAAAACTTTTTTTTCATTTCAATTTTTCAAGTGAAATTTGTTTTAGAGCTATAATACTGTATATTGGTGGCTCAGAATCAATTATAATCATAGTTTAAACTCAACAATCAATCCCCACACCAGTAATGTAACATTTAATTGAATGTGTGTAATAGTGAATGGATTATAAGAAAGAATGTCAACATTTAGTTACTGTTTGTATTTTTTATTATTCCATTATATCTTTATTTCCTCTTATGTTCATAATTTTTTCCAAAATTTTATATTCAAATTCGAGATCCAAAATTCAAAGGTAAATTGAAGATTCGGATTCAAGATTAAAATTTGTAAAATGGTTGATTCAACCCAACTCTAATATTTAGGCTATCCTGAAACTGGAGGAGCATTCAAACGTGTTTGTAGCCGCCCACACATCAGCTGGCAAGACTGTCGTGGCCGAGTATGCTATTGCTCTGTCGCAGAGGAATAAGACACGGTACAGTATTACCAACTCTCTAGTGCCTTTTAGTGATTCCTGCTTATTTCCCAATAGACTATTGAGCTTAGCATTAAGTTATATCATTTTTACAGCTAGTTAAAAGTTAACATGTAAAATTCTGTTGGAACCAGATATCTCACTCCTAGTTTTAAACAAAAGTTTATATTGCTAATATAAAATTAAATAGGTCCAATAATTACATTTTTTTTTTTAACTTAAAAGGGTTGTTTGAAATAGAGCACCTGGTTAAGGACAATATTCATATTCTAGTATTAGGAGTTAGCCAATCTCTCTTTACTATGAATAACACATGCAGTTCATGTTGAATCGGGATTAGCTGAAGTCTGAATCTCATCTATATAATAAGCCCTAAATAAATCATGGTTTAAATTAGAAGATAAACCATTAACATACATAAAAATACATTTTAAAAACTACTATTCACATTTCAACTGTCAGTACACTCTCCGAACTTGAAGAAACTGCCAGTGTTTTTTGTGTAAATTAGTGTTTTATATAAACAATTTCTACTTCAGCATCACTCAATTAAGTACGCTCGTCATCCCTCTTAATTTAAACCATAACAAATTATTAAAAACTTGCCTTGGTTTATTTTTTTTATGTTTAGAAAAATTAAAATTAAATTTTGAAAGATTTTACTGGACAAAATTTGAATTTATGATAGTGAAATAATTTTAAAAATATCTTTACTTTTACCAACTTTAGTTTGTAGAAACCAGTATAGGAAGTCATGAAACGATTATTAGTTATTTATTAATATATTACTTTGAAGTCAAGAAAGATTAAATTTAGATTAAAGAGAATCAACTTTTTTTAGCATTGCGTCTTAATACCCATTCCAGTACTAATTACGCTAATGGTATTAAGGATTCCACATTTAGAAGAAGTGTACCTACTCAAATTTGCGTGGCAGGAGAGTGAAAAACTATTTTGAAAAAACTATCCTCAGTACACCTGACTGAGATTTGAACCTAGATCTTCCCATATTCGGCAGTCTAGTCTACTGGGAGAGTAGCGTCCTAGACCATGTGGCCACTTAAGCAAATATTAACTTGTGGTTTTGCAATGTTGTGTGACACAAAGTAGTCAAATGTATGCATATAGAATTAATATACTAAGTTAAAATTAAGTATAACAAAAACCATTTAATGTACAATTATAAATAAAGTTACTATCCAAAATGTTATTTAATTATTTAATTTATTTTAAATTTTTGTCATGTTAACATTAATTTGTGATTTACATAGCAAAAAAAAAATCTACATGAATGTGTATTTTAACATTAAATGATTTTATTGGCATAGCTTCATAATTGTCAAATCTGAAATTTTACTTTGAAATTGAAGTCAAAGGTGAAAAAATATTCAAAGTGAGGTCGAAATTTTCAAAACTTTGTACCTCCCCACTCCTTTCAAAAATTATGAACATTACAAAAAAATATGCTATTGTTCGAATTTATGTTCAAATAATTTGAATAAAGCAACTAATCTTTAATTCTCAGAGCAGTGTACACTTCACCCATCAAGGCACTGTCTAACCAAAAGTACCGGGACTTCAAGAACACGTTTGGTGATGTAGGGTTGATCACTGGTGACTTCCAGATCAATCAGACGGCATCATGCCTAATTATGACAACAGAGATCCTGCGCTCTATGCTGTACCGGGGCAGCGAAGTGTGTAGGGATTTGGAGTATGTCATCTTTGACGAGGTGCACTACATCAATGACTCAGAGGTGTGTGTTTGTCATCTTAACTTTATTTATCCCTTTGGAACTGACATACATTTGTGTTGAAAGCTAATGTTTTCATCATCATCATCATCATCCTCACTACTCCCCTCACCACCACCACAAGCAGTTTCCAGCCACTGGCTAGGTCTGTTTGGAACATAAGCCTGTACAATGTATTCTTTCCTGCCATCACCCCTGCTCCTCCACCATGACCCAGTCCTCTCCTCCACATTTCTCTGTTCTCCATTTTCCTCACATGGCCATACCACCTTAGTCACAACTTCCCTATTCTATTATTCATCTCTCATTCCTCCTTCCGCTGTTCTTTTCGCCATTATATAGTCATACAACTTCACACAACGGCACATTAGGGCGACTCCCCTGTAATTTTCCTACTGCTTCCTGTTGCTTTTCTGGAAGATAGTTACTATCATACCCTTCTTCCAGTCTTCCGGAATACTCTATTCTTTCCATATTACATCCATTTCTCGATACAGCCACTGCATTCCCCATTTCCTTCTGCTCTCTGCATCCCTCCATTCTTGCGTGCCTTCCTGCCTTTCATACTCCTCAGTGTCTCTTACACCTCCCTCCAGGTTAAGTCCCTGACACTTTTCAGGTTATTGCCCACTTTGTATTATCCTTCATCCTCCTCAGAAGTAGTGTTAGCATTCACCAGGTCCTCAAAATACTCTTGCCATATTTTCCTGATTTCCTCTTTTTTCATTACCACATCTCCATTTTTGTCTATCATCTCAATTCTAACCTCCTCCTCTTTATTCCTTCTTTTATTCCTGACCATTCTGTAGAATATTTTCTTACTACCCATACTGTCCTCCAATATTTCCACCCAATTCTTATCCAACTTCTCTTCTCCTCCTCCACTACCCTCTTTGCTTAATTCTTTTTGGCCATATATTATACCTTGGCCTCCGCTATGACAGGCTTAGCCAGCCAGTAGTGGGAAAATATATAACTTGAATAAAAAACTAACCAAGGCCATGGGCTGGAAATAGTAATGTATATTCCATTCATGATAGGAATTATTCTCTGAAAGGTCTTTTTTCCTCCCAATATCCTACTATATATTAGATTTTTAGTAGGGAAAAAGGCCTTTCAGAAAACAATTCCTACGGTGAACGGACTTTATGTGAATTCTTCCTTGGCCTCCACTATCCTCATTTGGAACCACTTCCTAAAGGCCTACTTCTCATTACCACTTATTTGTTTTAGAGTACCACCATGGTATTTCCTTCAATTCTCTTTTTCTACTGGTTCTTTCACACCCTTCTGCTACTTCTACCATTGCTGCCTGGAATATTGATCTTTCTTCCTCCCCTGTTCTGGGTTCATCCCTTGGTATATGGTCCCTTATTTTTCTCTGAAACTCTGTCTTGTATTTTTCCTCTTTTAACTTCATTATCACTTGGTGTGGTGGTTGAATGGTCTATGTCATCACTCCTGCAATAAACTGAACTGTCAATTACGGGAAGATCAGGGTTTTAATCCTGGTTGGGTGTACTAAGGGTGCTTTTTACTAGATGATTTTTCACTTTCCCTCCACACCAACTAGTTTACATTCCCTCTAAATATAATCTTCCTCATCCCTAACACTTTAGAGTAAATTAATACATAGGTGTATAACTTGAATGGGTAGTAAGATTGGATGTTAAAGAAAACTTTCCAAACCTTAACCTCCTCTCTTGATTTTTTGCTATCCTCCTTCCTTTCCTTCATGTCAAGGTTGCTACCAGCAGCTGATGGTGACAGTCTAGGGCCTTAAATGGAACTATCCTTACATCTGTTATAGCCTTCCTCATTTGCAAATGAACACATTTAAAATCCACTATTGACTTCCTTGACCAGGGCTGTACCACATTACCTTGCGACTTTCCCTCTTCTCAAATGATGTATTTTATATCATATATCCATTCCTCTTGCACAGTTCAAGCATTTTCTCACCCTCCCCATTTCTACTTTCCCATTAACTCATATCCTTGTCTTCTGTTAACTCCTCATTCCTTAAGCAGCTCTTATGTGAGGCACTTACTTTCACCACATCCACTGGATTATCTTTCAGTTCTATTTCACCCTTCATAATTCTGTAACTTGTTCCCTTCACATCTTCCCTTAGCCCTCCATCACCACTATTCCAACTCCATTTTTGTCTTTCCTCATCCCAATCCAATACAACTTAAATCCTTCTTCACTTCGCCTTTCAATTTTGTTTTTGCCAATCCCAGTTTTATCCTTTCTATTAAGCCCACTGACTACTATACTTAAATTACTATTGTAGCTTACTAACCATTACTTTTCTGGGTTCCTGCAGGGGTGTCACAGTTATCACAGCAATCATGGGGCACACATACTGTACTTCACCCCTCGCAGGCAAACTCATACTTCATACCATTACCCATCTCCCCCACCAACCCTCCCAACGTGGACAAGGGGTTGGTTGGCCTTACAAACATTATTTATTCTCACTATTTATATTTTTGTTAGTATTTATCATACATTTTTTCTAGACTCATAAGTTAAACAAGTTCATGACTTACAGATTAACTTAACCATGGACAAAATTCATAATGCTAGACACTCACCCTGTGTTTTTCTACCTAGGCCTAACCTAACTATCCTTTAAGGTTGGCTTCCTTCACTATCAATTACTTTACATTATTGTACAGTGTTTCTACACTTTCTTATCATAAATAATAATCAGGAAAACCTCTTTTCGCTTTATGAGGTAAATGTATTATATTTGGAAGAAGGTATAGGAAAGGTGGATAGAAACATATAAAAGGGGTTAATTTATCACTTAACTTCTACATTAAAAGAAATAAGTTTCAAAGCTGTTAAGATTTTACCTAAATTATTCTCATTGTTTTGAGTCATATTTTATCTAATATCATTAAGTTAGTGTTTTTCATATAGATCATCTTCAAAATTAGGGGTGTGCAAAGATTAAAAAACTTCAATGACATAAGCTCCATTTCCACTCCCTAAGCTAACCCACATGGTTGTTATTCCTGTCCAGTCATATCCAGTTTATAATTCCATTCAGTCATTTTTAATGTTTCATCGTTTGGAAAAGTTTCTTTGTTTTTATTAGTATTATCATCATCATCATCAATTTATAGTTTGTTTTGTATTTTAACAAGAATATGTTGTTTTTTCTTAATACAACTATCTAAATTTTTTATTATCTGAACCACCTTTGTCATGAATTAATTTGGATGGCTTACATTTTGTTGTATCTTTCTCATCACCGTCTGTAATTAAAGGGTTCAGGATTCCTTAGACTTGTAATCAAACACATCAATCACTTGACAACAGGCAGCAAACATGACTTAAATGTTCTCCTGAAGTTTGTCATCTCAGTAATGAGACGTTGCTGCATGCAAGTGAGAGTACAAGAGCTTTGATAAAGTAACCAAAGGTGATACTGGCCTAAGAAAAACTGACATCCCTATTGTTTTGTTGCCCCAGAGAGGTCACGTGTGGGAGGAGGTTTTGATACTGCTCCCCAAGCATGTGAGCATTGTAATGCTTAGCGCCACGGTCCCCAACACACTAGAGTTTGCCGGCTGGGTGGGTCGCACTAAGCAGAAGAAGATGTTTGTCATCAGCACCCCCAAGAGACCAGTCCCCCTTCAGCACTACTTGTACACCGGCTCAGGGGGCAAGAGCAAGAGTGAGATGTTTCTACTTTTGGACCAGGATGGCCGTTTCATCGATCAGGGGTTGGTAGACTTGTCATCTCATGGATGAGGTCAGTGAAAAGGTCACAGGTCAATTAAACTGCAGTGAAAATAATATCAGAACAGGTTAAGGTTGGAATGTTTCATTAACTTTTGAACTTAGAATGCAACATAAACATAATAAACTGGTATTGCCATTATTATCATACTCACTTCAACAAGTAGTTATTCTAAAATGTTCTTTAAATAACAGTTTCACATTTATTTAAATAAAAAATGAATTGTACAGATCCTGTGGACAGCCATCACATTTTGGGGTATGTATGAATGAACGATTTCACAGTTCACTTGAAGATGTTATATCATGGTGGCTACAGATAGAGAAAACAGGGAAAACTTGGAAAAGTCAGGGAATTTTTGAATGACAGGGAAAACAGGGAAATGTCAGGGAATTTAACTAAAAATAAGGACAAGTCAGGGAATTTTAAAAGAATTCTAAAATATCCCATTAATTTCGCAACTAAACACTAAAACAAAAGTTAATAGTAACTATATAAAATAACATTTTAATTTTTTAAATAAATGATAAAACTGTTTATGTTTAGTAGATACACACTTTTTTTAATATGTGATCAATAATAAATACAACAAGTCATCATCCACTATTAAAACTGGAAAATAGTAGTCAGGGAAAGTTAAAACATGTTGCCTGGAAATCATGTAAAAGTTAAGGAATTTTGTAAAATATGTTTTGAAGCCACCCTGTATATAAATGACCACCAGCATATTGTCTGCTAAAAGCTATCATATACAAGCAGGCACAGGATACTAGTACTATTTGTGTTGACCAGGAATGAACTAACAAATTAATCATTGGGAAGGTTATACTTCATGCCAGGAAGGCCTACCTTATAAATCAGTGTTTCCCAATCTTTATTTGGTTGTGTACTGCTTTCAGGGCTAATACCTAACGTACATACCCTTTCTAACTCTTGACAAAAAAAGAAAACGAATACTTGCAATCTTGTAAAGTATAAATGGTCATCCAAATTTAATAAATTCCTAGTGGTAAGCCAAATAAAGCTTTGTAGAGGGGAAAAAAGGCTTATAAAAACAGTTACAGCACATACATCTGTGTTAATTTGGGACTGTGTATCACAGTAGTGAACATTGCTACAAATGAAATAATTAAATTTAAGGTGGTTACTACCAGCAAGAACAAGTGATACTCCTGATACACCACATAAATACTAATCTCCAACATCAGGGATTTGAACTAAAGTTGCTCATAAATTTTGGACAGTAATCTTCCAATGGAATATCCTTGTACTAACTACCTACTTCACCCACTAAGAGCCATGTATCACATGGTTGCAGGTATGCAGCAGCGGTGGCTGCCAAGAAGTCTCGCGAAACATCTTTTAAGTCAAGCTATGGTCCAAAGAACCCCAGGAGTCAGCTGAACCCAAAGCAGGAGAAGACAATGTGGGTGGGCCTGATAGACCACCTACGCAAGGAGGACAAGTTGCCGGTGGTGGCCTTCACACTGTCTCGCAACCGCTGCGACCAAACCTCAGAGAGTCTCACAACAGTGGACTTGACCACCTCCGATGATAAGCATCGCATTCGCACCTTCTTCCAGCAGTGCATCCAAAGGCTAAAGGAGCCAGATCGGCTTCTTCCTCAGGTACCATCGAGTGCAATTTAGTTGAGGAGTGCTCCATATAGTGTAAGGCAGCAATTGGCAAGTTAAGGCCCATGGGCCGAATTTGTCCCACTGACTGATTTACCTGGTCAGCAAAATATTTATCCAATAAACAATTGTGTCTAAAAATAAACTAATAACATTACAATAAAAGAAATAAAGTTGAAATTTTTGCTTGATATTTATTCAAACTTGCCCACCAAATTTATTTTTATAACCCATAAGGTCCTAGGTATAAAAAAGGTGGCCGACCCTTAGTCTAAGGTCTCATTCTAGCAATAGATTGAATTTTGAGGGTCTGAGAGTTCAAGGTACAAATTCTCGCCAGGTGTACTGAGGGCATTTCCCTAAATATTTTCCTACTTTTGATTCCAAGTAATTTCAGCTACATTTTCCCCAAATTTTGCTTTCCACAACTCTTCTCCAATAGCATAAATATGTAAATAATTCGGACAGGTTTTAATATGTGATGCACATCTAAAAAAATGTATGTTAAAATGTAACAACTAACAATCCAATGAATGTATACATACATATTAAAGTTGGGTCAACTCCACTACTTTAGAAATCCGAAACTTCATTATACTTACGAATCTTTAATTTGAATTCAAATCTTTTAAAAATATTTGAACAAAGAGGAAATATAAATGCAATAAAAATAGAAATAGTAACTAAATGGTAATATTTTTTGTTATAGCATTAAACTTTCTTTTATTCAGTTAAGGGATAAATTAATATTCTTAAGTACAGTTGTTAAGTTTGTCCTATTAAGGAGAGTAGGTTATCTAAATTAGTGGCCAGGGGGGGTGCCTGGATTTGGTAATATAGTAGTAAGCAAGTTCCCACCCACGAAGCTGGGAAGCATTGCAACTTTTGGGGAGGGACCATATAACTCTTGTACAATAGCAAGAGTCAAAATCTGAATTATGCGTTTGGGCTACTGGTTTGTCAGGATTGTTGTGGTTGGTATCAAAACAATGATCATTCATTTGTTCCCTGAGTGTTCCTGTGGTTAGACCAACGTATTCAGCAATGCAGTAATTACATTGTAGCTGGTATTATATTTGGAAGAAGGTATAGGAAAGGTGGATAGAAACATATAAAAGGGGGACAAACACAATATGGCCTTGTAGCTGGTATTTGAGATTTTCTCTGGAGCAGTCTAAGTGGCCTTTCATGGGGTATTCCATTTGTGTGAGTCTGCTGTTGAATGAGGTGGAGGGTTGGTGAATTTTGCAAGTACTTCATCTCAGTTTGTCAAAAGGGTTGTTTGTGACTGGGTCAGGCAATTTAGGGTAAACCAGAATGCTGTAAGGATTAGGGGGTGGGGGGTTTGAATGTGATTCTTGGAGCACTGTTGAGAATATTATATGTTTGTCTCTGGTAGCTAGGCTATAGGGTAGAGAGCGTTTTACATGAAGAGGATGGTTGCTTTGGAAATGGAGGTACTGTTTATGGTTAGTAGCTTTGTTGTGGATTGTGGTGTTTGTTTCCTTCATGAAGTTTCATTTCCAGGTCCAAGAATATGGCATGGTGTTGGGAAATGTTTCAGGTGAATCTGAAGGTGGTATGGATATTTAACCTGTTCAGGAATATGCAATAACAGAATCTAAATAACCTGATCAACCTCTAACCATGCTGCCATATTCCAGTCTGTGTTTTACTCTCTTCTGCTGTAGAAGGGGACTATTGTACATATTTATGTGTTTTAATTGTGAACTTTTAGGCCTATAGTTTTGTAGTATGTTAGTAGGCCTTACTCTTCTATCCTCCTTTCAGTGTTTATTTTAACGTTATAAACAAATTACACTTTTGACTTTTTTAAATTTATTTAGAACTAGTATACAAGTATAATATGACGGTATTGGCATTATAACAATATAGAGTAATTAGGAAAATAGCCTCCCCTTTGTTTTACACGAGCTTTTCATTAATGCAGATCACCCCTTTTGTATTTTTCTATTATTGATTAAAAAACCCATTGAATTAAGTGAGCCAGAATGAAACTTTTCGTGAGCCGCGTTTTGGACTACAATGACATAAACCATAGGCTATACTGTAACATTGATTAGTTCCCCGTCTCATCCCCTAATCGTGGATTTGGTTATATAGGTGGTGAAGATGCAGAGCCTGTTAATGCAAGGAATAGGGATCCACCACAGCGGTATCCTGCCTATCCTCAAGGAGATAGTGGAGATGCTTTTCCAGGAAGGGAAGGTCAAGGTAAGAAGGATGAAACACTTTCCCTGGCAAGTGTTTGAACGCTTACCTGACAACATTTTATGGCTCCAGTCTTTTTGGTCTGGGTGGCTTAGCACAATCTTAAGGGACACCAGTTTCATACTAGCTAGTGCTGCATAAGTATTCAAATGTTGTCTGTATATTTGTTTTGTTGCCAAGAAATTACATGTGTTTGGCCTAATCTTAGAGAAGATTTTTGTTTTAAGTAGAATCATTAATATAAGTTGTCTATTATACCTTGATTTCCTTATAAATATAACCTTCCTGACAAATAGGAAAAATTACCAGATCTAATTTTTTTGTATCCATACGCTGAACCATTTGATTTTCAAGCCCATATGATAAATTTTCATGTAAGGCAATCAAAACTTTCACAGCACTTTTTTTTTGCGTCTCTAGTTCACTTCATAAATAAAGATGGCACCCAGAAAACCAGATGAGGATATAGCTGGATTGTGACAGCACTACAACCCATATTCCTGTGCTTGTGTGTTTACAATAATGAAATCATGGTTTACATACATCATTAAACAAAAAATACTCTATAAGTTGAAAAATACAACACATAAACATGCAAATAGTAATTTTAAAATAAATGTGCTAGGTAATGATTATGTACTGTTAGGGGTGGTCGGGCACCAAATATTTGTATCAAGTGAGCATTACAAAATTACACTCGGGCAAAGCTAGATTCAGGCGGGCATTTTATTTTGCAAACAACTTTGTCACAGGGCTATAAAATTTCAAATTATAAGTTTAACAGTCTAATTTAATTTTTTAAAAAGATGGAAACAATTTTGTCACGGGCTTATTAAATTTCAAATTAAAAGTTAAAACAGTCACATTTGATTTTTAAAAAATGAAAATTAAAATAGTTAGTTTATGCTCAAGAATCTATAGCTAATAGAGGGTGACCTGACGGTCTAGGGGTTAAGGTGTCAGACTTCTATGCTGGCGGCCGGGGTTCAATCCTCGGTCCCGGCAAAGATTTATCTGATTACCAAACCCTTCCTTCACCTCTGACTAGACATCTTGTGAATGTGAGGAATGCCAGGCCTCCACCATGGTTCGGATTCCACGTTAAACTGTAGGTCCTCCATTTCATCTCACAATCACCCAACCATTACACATTAGCGTAAGTGCGTAGAACCCGAACGGTTAGTAAGACGCGGTGCTAATAATAATAATAATATAGCTAATAGAGAACATATTTTGCTTCGCTTTGTGAAAGTTCTGTTGAAGCATAAAGAGTTCCTTCACATTTTCTTCAAGCAAATGCTCCCTCCATCTAGTAAATACATTTAATACATATTTAATAAATAGTATTTATTTACTTTATAGCACACTTTATAATCTATTAACTACATAACTGCAAATAAATATTAAAAATATAGAAAGGATACACTATGCACTAAACTTGGAACATACATGAATCGAAAACAAAAACATGTTTACTTGAAGTAAAGTGGCTGTTTCCTATTTAATGTTCATTTGATGCATACTTTTCTATTTATATCTTAACAAATCTGGCTAATAATAATAAATTAAAGAAATGTAAAGAAAACTAATTTAAATTAAGTTTTCGCAAGATTAGGGCCTAAAAATCTCAATTTGGAAATGTTGAATTTGTAATGTTGCCATTGACAGAGAAAATTAAATCGTAGGATTCTTGAATTCGCTATGTTGTAGACTTGTAACGTGGTGGAATCATTATCATAGTTTTGTTGAAAGCAAATATAATAATTTACAAATTAATATAAAATAATACTTACCTTTATTTAATATTAGTTGAATTGAAACAATTCAACTATGAATGTCAGTTAAACACTATTTTTTCCAAAGTTCGAATTATAGTTTGGTGCTAGTATGGTATTATATACTTAGCAACTTCTTGAGATGCCCGATTGAAATATGGGCATAAAAAATACTCGCCCGACATTCTGAGATTTTTAGATGCCCAAAATTTTGGGTACCTGACCACCCCTATGTACTGTTTACATACACGATTATAATATGATGAAAAACATTACAAAACGACACTGGCTCTAAGTCTAGAAAAAGAATTTATTGTTGCACTAATTCAAAAGTTTCAGGTTCAATTTCCATGTTCAGGTGTAGCCGTTATATGAATATTTTAATAAAATTAAAGAGTGTTATTTATGCAATAATGCTTTGAACACTTATAGGCCTTGGAATATATAATTTTGAAACATTACTGAACAAGAATTTTCAGTGCAAAGTTTATCATTCCTATATTTAATGTAGTTGATAATAAGTATATTTCTAAGTGTTGATGAAACCAAAGAAAATAATTCACACAAGGAATTACAGTAGAAACAGCTATTAATAAATTGATTTAAATCTGGATCCCTACAAATGTATTTATTGGCCAAACACATGAAAAGGTTCTTTTAATCACTACGTCTTACTACCCATTCGGGCTATACGCTTATGTACTAATTACGCCAATGGTTTTAGAGATAAGTAAGGCTATATTCATAGGAAGTATACCCACATTGGCGTAAAGGTTGGGTAGAAAACCATTTTGAATAAACCATGCTCAGTATATCCGACCAAGATTCGAACCTCACTTTCCCCGTCATTGATAGTCTAATCCACTGCAAGAATAGTGCTTTACACCATGCGGCTACTGAAGTGGGCTCACAGTAAAAGTTGCTTCTGAGTTTTGTGCTGGAAAAACTTATTTCTGAACTTTTCTGTTATTAAAATCTTCATTATTTTATGTTCAATAAGTACAATCCTCAAAACAATGGTTGGTGGCCACCTCTGGTAAGATCATTGAACTAGTCAACATCTGTATTATGCCCAACTACAAATATCAAAGCAATAATTGCATTCCAAACGAACAGACAATTTGTAGTAAGCAATAGCATAATCACAAATGTACAAAACTGAGGATTCTGGAATCATGTCAGCTGTTAGTTTAATATCACTAATCACATCCACAAAAGTTTCATCTCTTGAATGTTTGCTATATGAGCCAAAACATAATGCAATTAAAGCGTGATCTACACAAAATTTCAACTTGCATACTGGTAAATTACACAATAAACAAACATCCTGCACAGTAAAACAAACTGAACAAAATCAGCAATACTGCACGTGGCTGTTTTGTTGACTGGCCTCAACGCAGTGTTGCCAAACTTCAGTATTACGGCCTGTAACTAAAGATGATCGTGGTTAGGCCGATTCGATCATTGGCCAGCTATGGTACAGTCACCAATGAAATTTTTCTTATTTTGCTTACTGATTCTTGACACTGGCTATCTTTTGAATGGGTGTTAACAGCTTGTGCATATCAGGCACTGATGACTCATATTGTCCATTGTTGTTACCAAAAGGGAGTAGAACTTTGCTACTATTATACTCTAAGTAAACAGTTATTCATTTTTTTAACAAGGGGGAGTCTTGGGAATATTCAAAGGAGGATTAAACTTGGAAAGATTCAAGGAGAGCTAGAATTAAAGAATTCTGTGGTTTCAAAAGTACATCATATGTATGAAAAAAGTGCATTGAGCAAAAAAATTTGTAATAAATAAAATGATAGGATTTTGGGAAAATGATAGAGTACAAATAAAAGTAAAATCACTAACACATATTTACACACATTTCGATATTCCGATGCTATAATAGCATCTTCCTCGGGAAGTAGTAATAATTTGACGAAACAGGATATTGTCTTCAGTGATGTCAATTTGATTGGTAAGGATGAAAACTTCTCTGGTGGAATTAAAATTCCCTGAATGTTTCCCTATTACTCTATGGAAGGTAGGTGGTACTGGTGTAGTCTCTGAAATTAGCGAATATTTAGTTTGGGTGGTTTTCTAGATTTTATGATCCATTGATTTGCCAGTTCCTATCTTCTTAACTGAGGGAAAATTTACATCTGTAGTCTATGTATTATATCATCGGTTTAGAGGTAAAACTCATTAAGTGCATTTCTGCTTGAACTGAGTTTATATGTGTGTATATGTTAAAATTTCAATATCTATAAGAAAAGAAAGTCATTAAATGTGTAAACTTATCTCTCTATATATTTTTTTAAAATAAGAAATCATCAAATTCAACATTGTAAGCTTCTTTGCCAGGTAAAATTCATCATTCACTTAGCAAATCTCCAAACATTGAAAATGCTACATAGTGAGTTTTATCTCTAAACTGACAATATATTGATTATTTGTTTATAATTGATTCATATATTCTGACTGTCTCACTTAAATATTACTTCTTTTTTTTTAAAGTGTCATAGTTGTTAAGTTTTTACCTCTTGTCACCATCATAATATTAGGTCGTGTTATATTCGGGGTCTTACTATATTCGGGCCATTACAGTATGTCTACAATTTGCCAGCATTTAAGTGAAACGGCAACTAAACTAATATGAGAGATAATCGATTATCACCTATTTTGAATGTTGCTGTTTTGTTTAGTTGCCAGTTTTATTGAGAGCTAAGAATCGAATTAGTGAGAATCATAATATTAAGATCAATTTTCGATTCTTTCGATACCAGTAAGAATCGAGGTATCCAGGGATCGAGTTTGAGAGCCCTAAAATATATCTATATATTACAATGGCAACAAAATTATTTAAAGCAAGGGGCGTGCAAAGTACATTTTTTCAATATTTAAAGTTAGAAAACAATATATGTATTGTACATATTTATATAGATTTAAACACAAATATAAATTACCAAATGATTTATTTCCAAAATGTTCATATTTCGGTCTTAGCTTATAATTCAAATTAATATCACAATATGCATGTCAATTACTACTAATGTTTTTCAAATGAACATTAAATTAAAATATATATGGTTATATGGGGACACTAAATGTAAAAAATTGAACATAGATGTGCATTTCAGATATCAATACTTTTATAGACAAATCTTTGTAGTTGTCAAAAGATGGGTTTTTTTCCATGAAGTTGAAGTATATGAATACTTGAAAGTGAAGTCAAAACTTTCTAAGCTTCACACACCCATATTTTAACAATTATTTCAAATCTTCTAAATTGACAAAAAATGAGAATAAATCTTTCAAGGGATATACAAATTTTGACAATCTTTCTCTAAATGAAATGAGACATTGTTTCAACCTGTCTATCAAACGGTCATTCCACTACAGCCACAAGATTCCAAATTATGTATGTCTTTCCCCCAGTTATTGTTTGCAACGGAAACGTTCGCCATGGGCGTGAACATGCCCGCGAGGACAGTGCTTTTTGACTCGGTGCGCAAATTTGATGGTATCGAGATGCGAAACCTGCTCCCTGCAGAATACATCCAAATGGCGGGCCGGGCAGGAAGACGGGGCCTCGACAAGACAGGCACTGTCATCATTATCTGTAAGAGCAATGTCCCGGGGAAACTGGAGCTGCGGGAGATGATGCTTGGTAAGGGGGGCTCTAAACCTCTGGTACTTGAACCTACTTATTATGCTAAACTTTGAATCACTGTCCCCTATTAGCTATTAGTTTAACAGTCCCCTGGCGCCCGCAACCTTTGAGAGAGCTAAGGTGTGTGTGTCCTTGCTGAGTGCACTTGAGATTGTTTGTTTTAAAGATGTATGATCTTATTTTTATTTTCTCATTAATTCATTTATTTTACGTTTCCCTCTTCATCCCTATATTTTGGGTTAAGTTTTCAGTAAATTTATTTAATTTACAAAAATATGTGTTGAAAATTTTCAACTATTTCATCAATGTTTTAAATTAATATCTTGGTGCTCTTGGCCACTGTTACTTAGAATAGCTAAGGAAGATTTGTAAAATTTAAAATAAATTTAAATCTTGCAATAATAATTTACCTGTAATTAAAATCTCCCTGTGTGTCCTGCTTCAAGGCCAACCGACCCTACTCCAGTCCAAGTTCAGGTTGACATACTCCATGATCTTGAACCTGCTGCGGGTGCAGAAAATCTCTGTGGAGGGAATGATGTCCCGGTCCTTCAAGGAACTGAACCATCAGAGTAGTCAGGGTCGCTACAAGAAGGAGCTCAAGGCCGTGGAGGAGGAGATGGAGCGCATTAACAGTGCAGGACACCCTGTACCCAATTTTGACCAGTTGGCTGAGTTTTACACGTCCGCCTCAGAGTTCCTCCACCTCTGGTCGGAAGTCAGGGTGAGCTACTTAGTTACCAACATGTCCTCCTCTAGACAGAAATAAGGATGTGATTTTTTGCTCTCATTTATTACACTTAACTTGGCTACCACTATACAAAGATAAAAAGATCGTGACTATTTTAAATTGCCCACTACCATTAATTAAATAAACTATATCTAAGGAAAGGCTAAGTTTATTATTTAGCCCACACACTTGCCTAAGGTTAGAACACATTATGGACACCAATAAACTCCTTGGCCATTACTGTTTGTTATCAGGGTATAGTACTCACCCAACCCAGAGCAGTGAGAGAGATGATCCCGGGAAGAATACTGCTTATATATCACCGCACCCACGCCAACAAACTGGCCCTCCTACTTAAGGCCGAGGTGTTTCGGCGTGAGCCCGTTTACAAAGTCTTAGTATTATGTAATGCTACCTCCACGCTACCTGGAGGTGATATCCAGCTGGAGGTGGTGAGGAAGGAGCCACTCACTCCAGACTCATCGCCCCGAGAGGAAGAACCCTCCGAGTCATGGTACAAGATGGTAGGGTTTGCAGCGGGTAAGGAGGTGTTTGTGCCTACCGGCATTCCCGGCCACGAAGTGCTGACCATCACAGCATTCGATGTGTTTGAGATCACACATCTCCTGGTGAAGGTGAATTCATCGCTGGTATTGGATGATTGGATAAAGAGGCAGAATCCACGCTTCAAGTGAGTTGCATCACATTTGGTAGTAGAAGGCCTTAAAACCAGGAAGAAGATTGCTCTAGAAGTACTTAGTACTACTCACTTCCTTGAAGTGATTATCAGGAAATAACAGGGACACATCTGGGGGCCTAGTATAGGATGTTTTTCTTGTACAAGATTATATTACTGGTGTCAGGTTTGAGTTTCAACCGGGTGTACCGGGGTAAGTTTACTCTTATGCTTTATCATTGGGCTCGTCTCATGTTAATGTGGGTAAACTTTCTCTAAACAACTCTCATCATCCTTATTTCTTGGGTTAAGCCATTAATATTTAATAACACTCTCTTATCTTTTTAAGTATAATAATAATAGATTATCTTGTAACTTCTGTTTCATTGATTTATATATTTTTTAAATTACAGTTTTATTACTAACAAGTATCGCAGGTGGATAACAAACTGGTAATTTATACCCATGTCTATAAATTTCCAAGGGACGCTCCTATTGGCCAGTCCTGTCTCCAGGCTGTCCAGGAACTGACAGAATTGACCCACAACATTGGCTCCAAGACCAAGAAGATGGAGTTTGTGAATGTGACCAAGGAAATGCAGATCAAGGATGCCAGCCTCCTCACCAAGCTAGCCCGCGTCAACGAGCTCAAGGCGCGGCTCTATGACTTTGAGTGCACCCGGATCGCAAACTTTGAGCAACAGGTGACACCATACTTGGCATTAGAGGGCCAGGTATTCAATCTTGGCAGGGTGCACTACAGATGCTTTTTTCTACACACACAATATATCTAGTTTTCCACTCACTTCTAGCTTTATTGATTAGGCCATGCTCTCGAGAGGGATATATTATTGGCTATAGTTTTGGAAAAATTGGGTTTTATATTTTATGGTCATGGTCATAATTGTAAATATTAAATGCTTGATATCAACTACCTTTGAGATATACTATGTATTGATCCGAGGTGTATTTGCTGCTGTCAAGTTTGAGGAGGTGTTTCGAAGCAAGCAACTGGAGGAGAAGAGGGAGTATCTCAAGATGATGCAGTCGGACAAGAGCCTATCTCTGTATCCCGAGTACATGAACAGGGTGAATGTGCTGCAAGCCCTCAAGTATGTCGACCGAAATAACGCAGGTACTTGAACAATCTAGTGATGTGTGAACACTTAAAGGTCCTCTTGCCACTGCTTCCTAGATGGTATCCAGTTGTGAATAGTTCTAGGTCCTCTTGACACTGCTTTCAAGATAGTGTCAATTTGTGGGCTAGCTGGCAAGAAGCCTATAGAAAATACAAAGAAAATTTAAAAGCTAAATTAGATTGGTTTGCTTCGCTTTTAACTTCTTTAGATAGATACATATTGGCATTCTGAGTAGTATTATCTTATACTTATTAAGCATCATATAAACATACATAGATCCACGACACCTTAGCTCAATCAGTAGCGTGTCCGCGTCCTGATACTCATTCAGGTTATACCCCTATTACCATTTTATTCTTCATAATGTCACTGATTTGGGTTTTCGCTGTGCCAAATCACTAACACTTAACTTTTCTTTCTCATTCACTTTCACAATTTCTATACTTTGTCTTTCAAAGTTAAACACTTATGTTTTTGAGACATTTTAAGAACTGACCAAACATACAACTTAAATAAAATTACAATTTTGAAGAAACACATGCTCACCAAGAATGCATGAGTACAGATTAAACATTTTGAACAGCCTCTGCTGATGAGCTGGAAGGGGTGGGAGGGATGACCTTGAAGTAACGTCATTACTGTCTAATGGGGAGTGTGCAAAGCTTCGAAAACTTTGACTTCACTTTGAATATTCATTTGCTACGACTTTGATTTAAGAGTAAGATTCCGGATTCGTCAGTTAATAAGCTTTTCCCAAAAAAATACTTAAAGTTAAATCAATCCATATGGTTGTTTTTTGTAAAAAAAATTCTGCCGTTATTTCCATCACAAATGTTAATGTTAATGTAAAAAAAATCTGAAATAATCATATTACATTGTGTTATAATATTTTAATATTCATAATTTTAAGCTAAACTATATTAATTATGTTTGGAATATAACATTTTGTAAATCATATTTAATATCTAAACTTACATAGTTATGCAAAATATAAAATTTGTATTCAACATTAAACATTTTATTTTAATATTCGAACTTCGATTCAGCTTCGGGAATATTTCATATTATTCGATTTGACTTTGGTAGAGTAGAATAATACTTTGTCCTTCTCTAAATCTTTCAAGCCTTCCAACTTTCTGAACCTAACAACTAACCGTTAATAGACAGAGCACAGTGAGTCACGCGCCTCTCAACTTGTTTGTTTCTCCACAAGTGTTAAAATACCTTAAGCTTGCTATGTAACAAAGAAGAAAACTGTCTACATAAGAGATTAACAGTGATGAATCAATTGTATCTGCTGGAACACGAAGCACTCTTTTGTTTCCTGCCCAAAACTTTACAGGAAATAGCCACTCCTGCCCAAAATAGGGGAATGGATATATTCTCGGGTGTTTTAAATATCGCTCATCCTTATAATTAACAGAAAATGAAAATAAATTGAACAAATATGTGCGATTTGATTGTCAGTATTTTTATTGGTGAAGCTTCATAATTGTCCAAGCCTATATTATTTTATGAAGTAAAGTTGTAGTTCTCGAATCTTCACCCCTACTAAAAACTCAGGCACCTTAAGTGCTGGAAGAAATACCTCACCCATCCTTTGTACCATAAATTAAATCTGTCTCCCCGAGAGTCATGGTCATACATATAGTTAATTGTTCCAGTTCAGCTGAAGGGCAAGGTGGCCTGTGATATCGGCAACCACGAGCTGATGATCACTGACCTGGTCTACCACAATATCCTGATGGACATCCAACCCGCTGAGATAGCAGCACTGTTGTCCTGCTTGGTCTTCCAACAGAGAACCAACATCAAGCCCAAACTTATAGACTCACTTAAAAAGGTATTTGCACACTCGCTCACATTAACGCAAACTAGACTTCAATGCTACTGTTCCTTGCATGGAGAAATGTTGGTCCACTCTTTTGTCCTAGCTAACACACTGCTCCTCGATAAAATCTAGGACCCCTTAAAATAATAAGGAATGTCAAGCCTTGAAAACATTTAAGAGGTGTCAAGCCCATACAACATTTAAAAGGTTTCAAACCTAGATACAATTTAAGGGGTTAAAGCCTAAATAACATTTAAGGGGTGTCAAGCCTAGAGAACATTTAAAGTGTTTAAAGCATATAGAACATTTAAGGGGTGTGTCAAACTTAGATAATATTTAAAGGGGGTCAAGAACTAATTTTATCATTCATTACTGTTGTGTTATTTTAGTAAATTTATTGTTGTATAATATGAAAGTGGTAGAGCTATGAACTGATAGTAGTAATTAAATTCAGTATTCAGACATTCCCTGTGATGAATGGAGTGAAGATGTCGCTTGTAGGGTCAACTGGTGGCTTGGCAGACTGATGCATAATAGTACTTTCTGACTCAGTGAGAAAAGCAACAGGAAACTACCACACTCCTAATTTCCCAAGTAAGCCTTTTCAGTGCTGCATAGTCTTTCAGCTGACAGTGGAATTGATTAGGATCCAACCAAACTTTAGGTTGAGTACTAATCATCACACAAACTAAAGTAGGCCTTGCATATTAGAAAATGAGAACTTTATTAGTCACCCCATTATTTTACCCTTTCTAAAATTAATAAGGTTTTAATTTAAAGAAATACAATCTCTACATTGACCAGTTAAACGCTCCCCATGCAATTTTTAAATTTAAATTTCTGTCAAAAACTTATCACAAAATTTAAAAAAATTGATTTTGAATTTATTCTTTTTTTTTTATTAATACCAGCTCCATTAACAATGTTTTGAAGTAATTTTTTGCATTTTGCATAGTTAAGTATAAAACCACATTTTCAATAGGCATTTACTAATTTAAATTATTTTTATCACAAAAGTAAAATGTTTAGGTGGGCTTTCTTCATCAAATTTACTCTTAATAGTTTATTTTTCCTTTTTCTTTAGTTTTATCACTTTCCTTTATTATAAAATTATCACAAAAGTAAGAAATATCTACTATTCGATTTGTACTATTCATTATTGGTTCAAAATTTTGATATGTTAATCGAAATTGTCTGATTTGATAAATAATCCTATTCACATACCCCTACTGATTTAGCATCAAATAAGTGTGGAAATTGACCATAACCAGTAAATACATTATTAAGAGTGATTATAGTTTGATTAAAATGAACAATAATGTGTGCAGATATTGGCAATTTTTTTAGACCTCTATCAAATCAAAGGTCAGTGATCAATTTAACTTTTTCTAATATCTACAAAATTTTATTGTATTATATTATTGGTTTTTAAATCAAAGAGTGAAACCATTAAATATTTTGGAATTTTAAAATGTATCTTGTACGCCAACTAGGCAAACACTTTCCTGCGACTTATTCTTTTGTAAAGCTTTATGTTCCATTAAGCATTAATTTTAATGTGTGATCATTTTATTTTCTGTTCTTCAGTGTGCTCCTTTAATTTTTCACTTCAACTTTTGTTCAACTTTTTTCCTTCCATTTTGAAATTTTTCATCAATTTTCTCCATTTATGTTTAAATTCATTCATTTTCTTTCCTCTTTTTATAATTTATTTTCTTCCAAATACCGTAGTTGTGATGTTTAAGTATATTTGAAGCTGCATATATCCTTAACGGAAGTCATTGTTTTCCTCAATCAAGCCTGAACAAAGATTTGAAATTTTGAATATGAGTGGATCTTGCTAGGCTTCCTATTCAATTAAAATCTAATCTTAATAAATAAAAGGTTTAATCCAGATGCAAAGTTTTAAATCCAATTAGATATTAAGATTCGAATTAAATGTAATTTAATTATAAATTCAAATCATAAAGTCAAACCTTCGAATAATTTATATTTATTATTTGGGATCTCCCTAGAAAATTGTAAACTTCATTATATTTGCTACAGGGTGTTTACTAAATTATGTAAACCAAATTTCATGACTTTTTCATTACTTTTTCATGATCTATACATAAATATTCATGCCAAAAAAAATCCATGTCATTATATTAAGTAAAAAATGATTTTTGTTTTCTTTATGTTAATTGTAAGTTAATTTCATGATTATGTGACTGGTAGATAGATACCCTTTATTATATCGTCATTACTTAAATTTGAATAAATAACCCTAAATTTTTTATTGAACTCAATTCAACAAAACTATATAATTTAACATAATATTATATTTACATTTGATAATATTTAGCTATAAAATATTTTATGTAAACTTGCTTTGAAACATTTTTCATTTTAAATTATTAGGTTCATATTCAATTTTAAATTGAAAATCTTGGATTTTAAATTGTTACTCACTATGGATTCACTTGTTTTTTGTCATGTTATGCAGGGCACTGAAATTGTCACGTCTATAGCCAGGGAGATTATGGAACAGGAAAAGATACATGGCCTTCAGCAGGATTCTTCAGGGGAGTTTGAGAAGCTCAACTTTGGTCTCACTGAGGTGGTGTATGAGTGGGCGCAGGGGAAGGTAAAAAAACAGATAAATAATATCAAAACATCTTCTTATAAATGTAGATAGAGGCTCTATCAATCTTGCTTCCCAGAGTAAAAAAATAGATGAATAATTTAAATGAAGATTGTAATCCTAAACAGCTGTCTCTATGTCACTAATTGGGTCAATTGTTGAAATCTGTGTTTCTGATAATGATGCATGTGTGCACTCTAGTTTATTCATACCAATCATTTCACAATATATAATTTAAATATAAATTTTTAGAAGTTGTGTTTTTGAACTATCATGGTCCCGGTTGCTAATAATGAACTAAGACCATTAAAAAAAAGTTTCCATTAGGGATGTGTGAGATTAGTACAAAGGCGTATACCCGGAGCGAGTAATAAGGTGCGGTACTATAAAAACATTGCTAAAGGTAATAAAAACAATAAACAATAGGTTTGAAACTTCTTAAAAGTCACTTTTCTTAAATGTTCTCTCAAGATTTGACACCCCTTATACTCTCTTCCCTGTATGGCTCACAATCAACAGACTTTCTGAACCCTCATAAATGGTTGACCTTGGCAAGTTACTTCCTTTTTCCCTTTCCTCCCATTTCTGCACCCTTAAAGATAAAAGAATATATCTGTCCTTCTCTAAATCTTTGAAGCTCTTTCACTTGCTGAAACCAACAAATCAGTGTTGATAGACAAAGCACAATAAGTCACCCGCCTCCCAACTTGTCTTTCTACAAGATGTGGTAAAATAACCCCCTCACAGCCTCCAAGTTTGCTAAAGAACAAAGAAGACTGTCTACCAAAGAGATTAACAGTGATGAGTAAGCAGCAACTGCTGGAACATGGCTTGCTACATACCCTTTGTTTTGTTTCTTGGAGCATTATGTTTTGTTTCCCCGCTGAAACTTTTCAGGGAAAGGGCCTTGTGTTTCTTCTGACAAACCCACGCTTCACATCCATATAAAAATGTTGGCGTCAACACACTTTATATAATTCCATCTTTGCCTCTTTCGATACTTCATTCTTTGCAATAGTCCACATGCATCCAACTACTCTCAGAGATGCATTCACCCATCTGTTGTTTTCACCATCTATCCTTCCACCTTTACAGAACATTCTGGCCAGATACACAAAATCATTCACATGTTCTAACAGTTTTCAAGTTATACTAAGTTGACAATCATTTCCTGGTCCGTCTTTATCAAAAACCAATACCTTAGTTTTGAAGACATTTATTCAAAGATCCATTCTGTCTGCCAGCACACTCAAACAATATAATGCATTCTGCAAGTCACTTTCCTTCTCAGCCATTAATACAGCATCATCTGCATATATCAGCACTTGTACATTCTAACTGTCCATCTGTACACCAACCACAGCCTCACAAGCATCCCTTGTACATTCTAACTGTCCATCTGTACGCCAACCACATCCTCACAAGCATCCCTCGTACATTCTAACTGTCCATCTGTACACCAACCACATCCTCACAAGCATCCCTCATACACTTATCCATGAAAGCATTAAGCAACCATGGAAGCATAACACAACCTTGCCTAAAGCACTGTTCACTGTCAAACCATTCTCTTTAAGAACATTTCATAACATACTCCTATCCACCCGGTCGTTTGCTTTTTTTTTTAAATGACGGTAAATTGTTATTGTAAAATTTATATATAACCTTTATTATATTTGTACCCAATAAATAAAAAGTAATTAAAACATAGTTAATATATCGATTATTTGTAAGCGATTTATTTATTTGTGTTATTTAACATTCACGTTCTAAACTGATCTATTATATCTGCACACGACATATGAACTAACTTATATCTAGAACAGACACAACATCGAGCTCCTGACCTTTAAACTCATCAGTCCAGGGCCTGGATTTTGATTATCTTAAAATTGTCAAAAAAATTACTTATAAAATAATGCTAAAAACTCTAAATAATGACTAATAGTGTAGGATAGTAAATGTAATCAATGTCCCGAGTCGTTACCTGATTTGATCATACTCTAAAGGAAGAAGGCAGCTGATAAGGTTGTATAACAATATACCCTTGTTTGATGACCCCCTTGCAAGTATAGCTAAAGAGTTGCCATCTATCTCTATCATTGTTAGAGAGAATTATTTTCAAGAATCTTAAAAAAGTAAAGAAATGAAGCATGGCTAGCGTAAGTTATTTTTTATACAAATTGGTAAATATTTGAATGGTGTTGTGTCAATCACGGAATGAAGCTATAACAAGCTAGTAGGGCCAGGCCCTGAGTAGTGTGGCATTTCCTTTCTTAACTATATGTTTGAATACTTGAACTTATATATTAATTTTATGAATAAAATTAACATAGATTTACAGTGGGTGTTTACTAATTTCTCCAAAATGGGTAGCAATCATTTACATAATAAATATCCATAAAATTAAATTGATAGATTATGATTAGCAAATATAATCGCATCAAGATGTAAAAGTGAGGTTTTGTTTGGGTGTTTGTAGCCATTTGCGCAGATCATGGAGCTAACAGATGTCCAAGAAGGGATCATTGTACGCTGCATCCAGCAGTTGAATGAGACTCTCAGAGACGTCCGAGACGCAGCCCACATCATAGGCTGCCCCATTCTCAAACAGAAGATGGAGGAGGCGTCTAATGCCATCAAAAGGGACATTGTTTTTGCCGCCAGCTTGTATACTTAAGTGTTCATTCTGTTCAGATTCACCACTGCAAGACTTATCACAGAGTGCCATGCTCTCTCAGACGTGCCTCTTGGTTTGGTTGCACTAACAGGGCTCAATGGACGTTATCAGAAATATTTTTCCATGGGTGCATTTGAATAATAACTTGTTAAAATTAAAGAAAAATATCTACTTTTCATACCTAAAGTTGTCTCTGCTAATAGTATAAACAGAACTAAATAATATGTCGTCCATGAAACAGCAATATGTCTAAACCCACAATGACTCAACTTCCACCTTTCCTTAGAAATGTATACATACGACCCAGTGAACTACATATTATCAATATGTGTTAACCCTCAAATTTGTGGGATAAGACATATTTTCAAAAATAAAATAGATATACATTTTTGGGAAATATGAAAGCTTATCAGAAAGTGTAGATGTAATCCACAAGATTAAAAATATTAATATCTCAATTTCACCAAATTTGTATTTTGCAACATTTTATAGTTTCATGGACAATGTGTTTTTTTACACATTCTCTACTGGTTTTTTCTAGTTTAACAATTAGATGCGATTATTACACTCTTTCATGAATGATGATTTAGGTATTTTTTATTTAGTAGAGTTGGATTGAATCCAATATTTCACTAAACTGAATCCTCATTTTACATAATAACATCAATTACTGTTTCCATAATGTGGCCGGGTCATTTTAGTAAAATGCCTCCATCTTCGTCTAATCCTTCCACCACTCTTACTCCTTTAAGTACTTCCAATCTTCTCCTCTTGCTTGAACATTTTCTGTTATCTGCTCCTCCCATCTATTTCTTGGCCTCCTTTGTGGTCTTTTTCCCAAATACTTGATTCTCAACATTTTCTTCGGCATCCTCTCTTTTTACATCCTCATCGCATGTACATACCATCTCATTCTTACTTCCTCTACTATCTCATGTACTCCTTGTAACTACAAACCTCAAATCCTAATCCTAATTTTTGAAAACATGGTAAACACAAGGGGTTTATGTTACTACATTAATTCTTATATTAATCTGTAAAATATTTTTCACGTCATTCATACATCAATTTTAAATGGTAAATTAATAGTCTGTTAAGTTTTCCCTATAATTAAATTGGGCTAAATGACCATTAAGCCGTATAAGATCTTCCAAAAGAATGTCAATTTAAATTTTATTTTTTTAAACACTTCCTTTCTTTTAATCTAGAACTACTGTAATTTATAACAATTCGCGTACTTGAAGGTTTCATCCCTTTTATTTAGTCTAACACACTATTTCATCTTGAATGAGCTATTGTTTGATGTCTCAAACAGCTTTATTTTCATACTGATTCAGGCATTTTCAATATAACTATTCTGTAGATGCTCATTATACAATCTAATGCACGTCAAAATACCAATATTGTTTTCTCCTCGAATCCCACTATCTGCTCATGCTATTCACATCCAATAACATTTCTTTAAAAAGATGTGATACAAATGATGAAGAAGGAAGCCAGCCTAGAGAGGATAGTTGGATTAGGCCTTGATAGATATGAATTAACTTATTTTCTTATTCACACTTCAATTTTTTTAATCACTTTTAAAGTAACATGGGAGTTTTGATTTTCGGAAACATTCCTTAAAAAAATACATATAATAGAATGAGAACATTTCCGGAAATTAAAATTCATGTATAGCTATGAAAGTGATCAGAAGATGTAAATTTATTAGTTTTTTATCCAGGCTTAATTTACAATCCAATTTTCCTAGGAAAAGCCTTATTTGATATTCATATTTAATCACTAATCATCATCATTAGGACATCAATTTGCGATTGATTTGCTGTTGAATCATGTAATTTACTGTCACTTTTGATAGATAGTATCAATACACCTGCTTCGGTGGCCCATAATGTGTATAACCTTAACAGGTAGTAAGACGCGGTGCTAAAAGAATCATAAATATTAATACCTATAAAAAAAACACCAATATAATAGTAAAGTGTTTTCTTTATTTACAGCAAAAAAAATAAGATTTTATTTTTTAAAAGGCAGCTCTTATGAAAATTAGTTTGCAATTATTCTTTCAGGTTGTCATCCTTGCCTATTTCTTAAATTACACTACTTTACGTTGTTTTCAGTCTGTTTTAATACACCGCTAAGTAATTAGGAACTAATTATATGATGCTTTTAACCCATTCCCTGGCGCTGGCTTGGACAATGTCTTTGTTTATCTGAAAGTTCCCTGGCGGGGTTGCGAATCAACGTTTCATTGCAATAAGTTATCGTAATGCCATCTATCAATGAACCACTGTACTTTTAGCCAGTCTGAATACTTAATATTGAAGCTAATAGATGGGGCTACCAGTTAAATTCATTATGATTACCATGAATAAAGCAATAAATAAGAACATGAGTAGCAAAAGTATGTTTTGGATACAAGCATACCAGTAGAAAAATATCTTCCGGGCCTACATAGATCACCGTGCTAAACATACCCCATGGAATGGGTTAAGATAGTTTTGTTATTTTTCTTTCAAACTTGTAAAATTATTTTGGTGAAAAAGTGTGGGAGAAATACACTTGCTTTTTTTTATTAAAAAATAAATTATTAATGTGCCCCATATCCTAACTAAGACTAATAGGAACCCTTCTCAAAGGTAAAATCTGAATTTATTTACATCATTTTACTTACCAATAACTTATTTTTATAGTATTAAAATGTTTTTATTTGAACATTGAGCCATATTTGTGAAAAAGCCTCAAAAAGGTTTAACCAAACTCAAATATTTTGTAATGAAGAGTCATATAAACCATTGACTGTGGTTAAGCAATGATCATTAATAACCAACTTGAATGTGTGTGCACATGTTCCTCAATGCTAGGCTTGACAAGTCTGACCAAGGGACACTTACCTTGCTTCACTTGAATACACTTCTATTGTTGACATTGATCACATTGATCCAAAGTTGACTGAAAGTAACTGAGAATTCGTCACAATAAGTAGAAGTGATTGGAAATCACGCTTTTCAGATTGCAAGGGACACCAAAAATATTTCAGGTGGAAAAACTAAAGTCAGCTAATTTTCTTATATGTGCTCATAGTTGATGAGTTTTGCCTTTAGCTCATTGGTAAAGGGTTAACAGCCTTTTCGAAAATTTCCACAATGCCTCCTATGCCTTGAATACAGCTATTGAACACAATATTTTTAATTTCTAGTGTAGCATCTAGTAGAAATGGGCCTACAAAATTTGATTTTTTTATGGGTCATCTTTTTCCTTCTCCATCCCTAGTTACAGTGGCATGTTACTAAATTTTTTATTTGTAGTTATCTCAACAATATTTTCTCAGTTTATAATCATGTTATAATACACCATATTCATGTACCTATGTGAGATTTTTTTTTATATATAATGTGGTTGAAATAATTGTTAAGTGTAATTCCAGAAAGGTATTTTTTTAAACTATTATTCTTTCATTTTTAAAAGCTTCAGAAGAATAATTCTTTTTAAGAAAAACTTATTTTAATTTATATTTAAATACTCTGATTTGTGTAACTGCAAAATATTTGAGTTTGAACAAAAAGTTGGATTTATGTATTAAGTTTAAATAAAATATTTATTTTTAAAAAGATTAAATAATCAATCATCTAACAGTTTTAGTGCAACACCTGATTCATGTGCAAATAGTGCAACAGCTATTTAATAAATTTTAACAAGATTTTACTAGGAAAATCACCAAACTCTTGGATTGTTCTTTCATATTTTATCTGCTAATACTAATTTTATTATTTTAGTGAAATGCCTAATACACTCCTACCTTATCTATCAGAGAGCCAGGGCTAGCACAGATCTGGAAAGCCGATCTGAATGGCACTTTTAACAGTAGAATGCAGAGCCGATCAGATCGCTCATGGCATTAAATGGTTGAGAGGAATGGTGCAGCAGAAAAACTAGAGCTAAAATTTGTATTCTATATCAAATATTTGCCTTTGGTCACAAATTAGCTGCTAAGCCCTGTCCAGACTAGAACATTTCCACAAAGATGTTCGTTGTTCTGCTCGCTACGGCAGAGTCCAAACTTGAACAAAACATGTTTGCAACATGTTTCCATAGTTTGTCATTTTTACTAATGAATAAAACGGAGGTCGGAGTTTGATCCCAGTCGGGTGTGGTGAAGTGGTTTTTCCTAAATAATTTTCCACGTAAGTTTGGGTGCATTTCATCTAAATTACACTTATTTCATTCCATTAGTGTAATTAGTACATAGGCGTATAACCTTTAAGAGGCGGTGCCATATAAAAATCCTCCCTCAGCTGTTCCTAAGTACTTAGGGTGTATTTTGCTTACTGAGGTCAAGCAAAACCTTAATCTACAAAAAATATTTTATATATATTATATTCATAATGGTTGTACATAATTTCTTAACTTTTCCTGTATATATATATATCCTTTCTAAGGGTGGTTAACAAACTTTCCATTTTTTCCCTGCACTCATTCACATCCCTGTCCATCACAGCACCAAACTACTCCTACACATTTTTTTTTTTTTTTGTGATCCTCAACACATACACTAAGAAATACACCCGCCAAAATATATAATATGTAGGCTTACTTACAAAAATACAAAAATATGTGTGACTCCGCTGCTGTCCTGCCAATGACTATGTTCGGTGAAATGTTCTCGGAGGCGTCCAGACTAGAACAGGACTGGACACGAACATCTTTGATGTGACCGGCAAAAACCAACAAATGGTGGATCGGGGATGAACAGAACGAACATATTTTGTTACAATGTTCTGTTCGGAAAACAGTCCACACTTGTCGTGAACATGTTTGTGTTTGTTCTGTTCTAGTCTGACAAGGCTTTATAATAGCCTGTAAAAACACATCTGACATTATTAAGGCAACTTTTTTTTTTTAGATTAGAATCTTATCGTTAACTCACTTCCAATCAAACATGTTTAAATTTAAAATAAAATGTTGAGTGGTCAATTTTATAAAAAGATTTAATTTAGTTTTATTTCAAGCTTGTATTATAAATTCCAAAATGCTACAATGAGTTATGTGTGTTGATACTGGTAGCCATTTTAATGCTCAGAGTAAAGGTTTGTAAAAACATGTCTTGCAAAATTTGTTTCTATTTAAATTATCAACAGATAAAAGAAGAGAAAATATATAATGGGTTAGAAAGCTATCGGCAGAAACACGAGCTATTTAAAACAAAGCAGAATGGGAGGGAGTAAGAGATTTAAATGAACCAGCAGTGTTCTGGAAAGTGTGTAAAAACCACTGATGGAAATAATCATCCCAGTGCACACACACTTCTCTTTGGTGCGGTCTGCCAAAGGTAATGTTGTTGCAAACCTGTGTGTGCAAGAGACCAGATCCTTACCTTCACTTGGTCCACAAAGCTAAGGTCCCCAGGGCTTTGGTGGCCACATGATCTAAGGTGTTACTCTCGCAATAAACTCTAGACTGCCAATGACAGGAAGATCAGGATTTGAATCTCAGTTGGGTGTATTGAGGGTGGTTTTTCCCTCTCCCTCTACACAAATCTGAGTGCACTTCCTCTAAATTCAACCCTTGTCCCTAACTCGTTAGTATAACTAATACATTATTATTATTATTATTAGCACCGCGTCTTACTACCCGTTCGGGTTATACACACTTACGCTAATGTGTAATGGTAGGGTGAAGTGTAATGGTAGGGTGATTGTGAGATGAAATGAAGGACCTACAGTTTAACGTGGAATCCGAACCACAGTGGAGGCCTGGCATTCCCTATAACTAGTACAAATATGGATATAACTTGAACAGGTAGTAAGACGCAGCATTAAGAAAAAGTGTGGTGGGAACATCAATTAGACATTGTTAAAGTAGTTTTATTCTTGTTCCACTAATTGTTAAATGTTTCAGTGCCTGGTTGAACATGGATACAAAAACTCAATTTTTATTTTTTGCATCGTCTTACTAGGCCTACCCTTATGAGCTATTTACATTTAGTTACGCTTATCAGCTAGTGGTGAGGAAGAATAATTGTAGAAAACTACCCGAATGGTATGTGAACCTTGACCTCTGGCAAACTAGACTAGACCGGCTTAATACCTTAAAACTCTGTGGACATCTTTGGAGGTAGAGGCCTACAGGAAGTGTTACAATATTGATTAATTAAACTTGCAAGGGACCAACTGATCATTGCTGAGAAATGAGCAGGGAGGGGTTGAAAGCAAATGTGTGTACACAGAGCAGTAAAGGATTTGGAGGGATTAAAGTGATGTGTTACACTTTGTTTGGGATTAAATTCTTATAAACAAACTCTTAGAGCATATTTACATGAGCCACTTTTACTGGTAGACGTGAATGACAGCCACTGGCCACTTTTACTTATACATAGGATAAAATTGGTGCATTCGACCACTTCAATGGTGAGGAAAGGAAAAAAGTTTGTCCACGCTATCTGTGGCTCTGTGACACGATTGAGCCACTACTAGTGGACCAGTGTTTTGAATTGACCTGCATTTAGACAGAGCCACAGCCACCAGTCACTGATGCCAGCCATCTTATTTTAAATCAATATGTCGAGCATTGGGGAGCTATGATCACCATGATGAGAGTCAATAGTGTAGTAGGTAGTGTAATTCTGCACTTAACATCTTCAAAGTGTTCACCAAATAAGTTTTTGGCCATTCTAATGCACTGTTCGGTTTTGCCTGAGCTTTTTATTTCTAAAATAAGAAGCAACAAGAGTTCATTTTCCTCACGTGTGGCCATCGAGCTTTGACAGGCACAAAAATCTTGCTGTGGCTTACAAAACCCACTACAGTAGCTGCCATGTGTGAATACAATGGCCAGTGACGGTGGTGCACAGCCGCCACTACAGTGGCCCCATGTAAATACACTTATTCAAAATATTCTTGAACATTTGTACAGCGCTTCATGGATATGTTTTAATAAATCAAATAATATTATTTTAACAGACCTGCTTCTAAAAATAGTAATACATCACAAATTGTTATGTCTTTTAATTAAATGTAAGCTTAATATTTTCTTTCATGTCACCATCAATAAGTGATTTTACCCAAAGTTTATAAAATTAAAATTCCATTATTTTCATATAGAGTACAAGCAATGACAAAACCTAGGATCAAAGAGCTCTCTGTTCATTGCCGCCCATAGGCCCCAGGCCCTTAGTGACCTCACTAATACACACCCACTGTCCATCGTTGTTCTCCCGCCATAAGCTGACCTTGTTGTCACCCCCAGACACTGCCAAAATATTTCCAGTCAGCGACCAACTCACGTTCCAAACCACATCATCAAATGTATGCAGGGTGGTTGGTGTCCATGTGGTGTTATCATCACTTGACCAAATAATGATCCGCCTGTCCTGTGAACAGCTAGCAATGATACTACGAGGAAGCCCGATTGATGGTGCCCAAGCAACATCGCGGACCCAATCAGAGTGAAACTCTAGCTTTACCTCCTCAACCCATCGGTCACCTTCCTCTCTCCATATTTTAACAAGATTGTCGCATCCTCCAGTGACAAGGCGCTTTTGTGGCACTGTGGAACGGTTTCCTGCGTTGGCGTCAAATGCAGGGTTGGGTGACGTGGCGGGGCACCAGCTCACAGAATTACAGCCGATTGTGTGAGCATTTGGGATTTTTTTGGATTCCCAATTGCCGGTATCTGGGTTGCACAAGAGTATGGAAAGGGACCCGTCGGAACTACCACACGCTAACATAAGGCCAAACTCGTGCGGGGCCCACGATACGGAGTTAACGGAGGAATCATGGCTGATGTGTTCATAAAACTTAATCCATTCACCTACCTCCTTCCATACAATGACTTTTCTATCATAAGAGCATGAAGCTAGTAGGTTGCCATATTTTGGATGTGCCCATGCAACCTGCCAGACGGGACCGTAATGCCCCTTTAGATCTGCTGTCAAAGTTTGGGTCCCATTTTTAATGTCAAAGATTTTTACAGAATAGTCCGAAGAGCAAGTGGCAAGGCGTAGACCGTAGTAATCCATCTCCGCATCATGGATCATGTCTTCATGGCCGGTGTCCACGGTGTTGAGGACAGAAACCATTTTGAATATGTGTTTTGTTTAACCTTATATATGATAGAGAACAAAATATTAATGCTAACGTCTAATGTGTGTTACCATAAGAATAGATAAACATATACGGTTTTCTATTCAACTGTTATATTAATAAAACGTGGAAACAAGCTGGCCACACTTCTAGAAGAAAATACCTTTTTGGAAATAAGCTAGTTTCAATATCTTCCAGTTAATGCACCAAACACAAATAGTTAAATATAAAAATCATACATTTAAAATACATATAATTTTATTTCTAAATTAAACCTCATAATGCTAAAGGCTACTTCATGACGAAATTCGATTAGAGTGTTTTACATTTAACTAGCATTTTAATATGTATCGTTAGATTAATTCCAATTAATCGAAATGTTTAAGTAGGTATTCGTGTAAATGAAAATGAATTACCTAATTTGTTTATGTATTAAGGATGTTTTAAATCGTATAAGCGTGGATGTTGGGATACCAACTGACACAGCACCACATCCTGCAAGTGGGTCATTAGCACCTTCAGTTTAAATTGTTCAAACTTTTTAAATATTGTTAAATGGCTCAGTGACGTGATAAATCAAATGTCCTGGGTTGCAGAAATTTACTAATTTGTGTAGGGTTGAAAGATAAAATCTTTTTAAAAAACGCACGGGCTTAATATTTACTTATGTGTGGCAAAAAATAATTTTAGTCGTGTTCGGGTCACTAACTTTCTCTCTAAAGCTCTCTCACACCCTCCCATTTTCTTTCTCTTTCACAAACTATCTCTCCCAAAATTTTACCATATCTTTTTCTCACATACACATACTTTCTCACACGCAGTATTCCTCACATTTTCTCTTTCTCTCTCAGTTTCTCTCAAACACACTCTCTCCTCACACACACACTCACACCACATATACACATATACACACACTCTCTTTCCCTCCTATAATTTTTTTTCTTTAACACATACAAATAATATTAATACCACTCGTTCACCTTCACTCTATCTCTATCAATTGCTCATTCTCAGTCTCTTACACTTACTTTCTCACATTCAAACTTTAATTTTCCCACTCACCCACACACTTACACAATCACATACTAAACACCTTATTAAGGTGCGTCTCCATTAATACATTTTTGAACGTATGAGCATGTGCGAACAGGAGACAATACACAAGTATGGACGTGTTTAGTTGCGTATGATTGCGATCACTCCGCATGCCTTACGTCAGTTGTCGATAAAGTGCACGTGCTCAGAAGCTAATTAATTGTGCGAATGTGCTCACTGTGGACGGTTTATGTTGGTGTTTCTACTGTGCATTGTCTTTGACTTTTTTTTTTGGTCCATGCAACTAAACAATGGAATTGAATACTGCAAATTGCATCAAGCCTGCACATGAGTACGGAAAGTACTCTAAGTTGTGGAATCCACAACATGGTACATATTATGACAGGAATAAGAAACATGATTACTTGGTAGCCACAGAAAGACGGGCCTTAAAAGTAACGTTTCTTTGAATATTGGATACTTCTTCCCAAATTAGTGCCCTGATGCGCTTATCAAAAATATAAAGTTTTCACGAATCATTCTTGAGACATTTTTAAAATATTCGCAATCAAGTGAATTTAGCAACAAAGTTTTAAAGCTATTTACATACAAGCATCTCATTCACTCTGTTCGTGTTTTATTGTTATTTTTGGTTTCAAAAAATAAACCACTTGTCGCTATCACATCTGTCGTGATATCGTACTGAACACAAATCACAGTGAACTGTCTTCCTTGAATATGGGAACGACCTGAGCAGCAACATACAATTCGAGGATGTGGACCTTTTTAAGCAAGTTCCAACTGCCCCATCTTTAAATTAAGGACTCGTCATCGAAATAAGATCTTCTTGAAAGGGTTTTCACTATTCACTATTGTTTTTAAGAACAACACAACAATTTCTTCATATAAGGTCCTAGTAAAAAATGGCAAACATCTTCATCCAATTTTTGCACTTGAAACAGCTGACCCTTCTAAGGCAGCCCAAAGTTGATAAATGATTCTCTCTTCATTTCAATAACATGGAATGTATCCCCCCCCCCCGACCCTAAAGTTCAGAACAATTGATACCATGATACCAATCGTGAGGGTGATACATCTATATGTGTATGCCCACTAACAAATAATTTGTGATCGATGCGTTTAAAACTTTGATGGTTTTGTTGATCAAGTTGAAACATGATAGCAACCATATTATTCTTGTTTTGTCAGCCACATATAGCTGAGTAAAACGTCGTCTGCTATACACCATACCACCATGGAGAACATGCTCAAGAATATGTCTATACAAACAAGATGCCATTTAATTTCCTCCCCTTCCTGCTACACGTTCGTGCCACATGAAAAAATAAGGTGTTCCTGATGAACAGTCAGGGACAGTTAGATAAAACTATACAACTGTCTCATATGAAATAAACAGAATATTTTAAATGTGGCGTAGGGAGACATTGTTTCAAATCAAATAAATAAAACATTTCTTTTGCGTTCAATTTTGATGTATCTTTATCTGCTCTTTTCTTGTCGACCACTGTATTTGCTTCAGTTTAATAATGGGTCAGTTTTGATTTTATTTCAATAATTTCTGATTTCCCCAATAGCCTTCTTCCCCCCTCCATATTAAGAGTGACACAGGTAATGTAAATGTCGTGATTTTTTTTTTCAAGCTAGGTGTTTTGCATACCTTTTTGTATATTTTTCTTGAAACATGATTAGCAGCTATTTGCTAATCCAAGTACAATTTGTACATTGTAAATTCATATGCTGGGAATGAAAGAATATGGTTCTTTACTCCATCGATAATAGAAGATGAGGTTTTATTTTTTGTTGTGTGCTTAACGCGCATGTATTCCTGAGAAGTTCCAGCTGCACTCATTGATATGTTTTTCATAACATTGAACAACAAAAATGTTCATCAAAATTTGCCATGAAACACTTCTTGCATTCTTCACATCTTTCTCCATTGACCTCAAGTATGTAAGTATAAGTAATTGGTCTGTATTTAATTTTATCAGATTTGTCTGTCCTTTTTCTCTCAGACTTTTTCTTTAGAATCTGTATGAGCTCAGCAACGTAGACTATTCTCTGGTTATAGCTTTTTAAAACTTTGTAGTAATTTAAAAGCCCCTTTTATTTTCCTCAGTGATTTTTTTTTCTCCATTTTATCACATAATTATCTTTAAATAGTTGCAGCGCTTTTTTAAGAAATAAGTTTTCATTTGCCGTCACACACACTTCTCGGGAATTTATTTTGAATTTTCTTTCCAAAAAATTTTCAAAGAATTTGGCCGAGTAGTCCCAAAGTTAATTTCGTAGATAGGTTTATTTTTAACCTCGTTGAACGTAATATACATTATAATATAAAATTTCCTACAAGCCTACAACCTAAATTAGCATTTGAATGATAGACAACTACAAATATCTTAAAATTACAACTTCTTTATTTATATTACCTTATACTTATTTTGTTTGTTTGCCATTCAAACAAATGTAATCAAATTGTAAGATCTTTTGTTTCATTATGGCTAAGAAACTTTCAATATACTTATTATATGGTTTTTGAAACAAATAGTGTACAAACAAATAGCCAACATTAAATATATTTGAGTCTGGGCAAAAATAGACTACATGGGTGATAATTACATATTTAAATAAATGAAAAATTTAATTGAATTTGTACAATATTGACTGTAACACGGAATTGTATTCTTTTATGTCTATGTTTCTACAGACAAGTAATACATAATAACACTTTTATTCATAAGATACATGTTTCACAAAAGAATATTGAAATAAACCGCAGATGACAAAGTTGAGCGTAAAGGTGAATTCACTATAACGCTGAAATTTGTTAGTCCACACCTTTTAGTGGTGCAACTGTTCACACACTAGCTGAAAGTTGGGATCCTGAACTTCGATATCAAATTCTGGAAAATGGTTGTTCCCTAAATTCTAGTGGGATTTTTCGAGAGAGAATAAAAAAAAAATACAGCAATTTTCACTAAATATATTAATAATTTATTAAATTATAGCTAACCATATCTTCCTTTAAGGGGATGATCACTAAAAACTTTAGTCATTTATTGTGTAACTCCTTATAAAATAATTGAACGCCATTACAACACTAGATATAATTAAGGGGAATATCTATCTATGAATATAAATTAGCCAGGAAAACATATTTTTAGTGCAAAATAATGATTAAAGTGGCTTTTAAAAATCAAAATACACACGAACTACACCTTCAACACACTTATTTGGATAAAGACATGTAAATAATCCAGATATTATTGTATTCAATGGTATATATTTCGGAAAATTAGAGTTCCTGTAACCATCATCAACACAGGAACACTGTTAAAAGGAGTAAGGGACGTCAATTCTTCCATAAAAAGACTTAGATACATGTTTATATAATTCTTTATAATCTCTTAAAATTAAATAAGGTTTCTAATCAATTAGCCCACATTATATTAGTTTATTTTATCTCCTCCACTTTTGTTTTTAACTGGTGTAATAGATTTAAACCCCCCCCCCACCCCCCCCCTTCACCCCATTTTACTTATTGTTAATGTTTATATAATTTGTCGCCTTATTTCAAATAATTGTTTTCTCAGTATATCATATCACCCTATTTAACTTTTTTTAAACTACTCAATCTCACTGTATGTTAATGATTTGAATTGTAACTTTCACTTTAAATGACTTTATTATTCTGCTACTTTGTTCCACTTATATCAATTAATATTGTTTGACCATCTCGTAACTACGTTTTTCAATCACGTTATATTTCATATAATTATTTTACTTATGCTCTTATTCTACTTTATATTTAACTCCTTTTTTAAACTGTATTAATTGTTTGTACTTAGCTTATTATTTTTAATTAAGCCAAATTTCATTCTAATTGTTATTACCATATTACACCTATTGTTTTGTTAGATTCTTGACTTGCAGGTTTATTTATAAATATTGTCAACCATATACTTGTAATTCATTTTACTAGCCCCCCTTTGACTCATATTATTTTATATGTTTTTATTTAACCTAAGATTCTTATTGTAAAATGATTTTAACGCATTAATTTCACTTTCCATTGATTTAACTTTTTAGCCTTTTCTTTCTCATTAATCTTTTTATCAATCACTATCCAAGTCTTTAGTTTTAAGGTATACATTTGCTTTTATACCACAGATAATAAATAAGTGTTGGATAATCTAATATTTTTGGAGTGCAACATCGCTTTTTGTAAGAGTTTTAGTAACTAAAATGGAAGAAGTGGACACACTGATTGGTCAAGAAATGTTTTTGTTATTCTTATGGACAATAATGTGTCTTAATTGTATTTATTCAGCTTAGGTTGAATAATCTGATGTTTTACCGTGAAAGTATTTATTAATATTCACACCATGAGTTGTTTTTTATCTAAAAACTATTTTAGCCCATCTTAAATTTTTCTGTTTAAAATCTACCTATTAATAATTTTAAAAATGTTGATTAAAAATACGCTTATTATAGTTGTATTAGGACTAGTTATTTAATTTACATATTATATCAAAAATCTTACTCAACACTTGCTGAACAAATATTTAGTTTTTATTTGGAAAACTTAAAATTTAGAAATAAATAATTATAAATTTGTATGTGTAGGTACATTTATTTTACTTTATTTTTTTCTACTAGATTATAGAATTAAGAATTAAATATCCAAAGCTATTATATTTATTTTAGTACGAATTTAGCTGCATCTAGTTATCATACTCTGATAATTGAAAAATGACACCTTGACGTGGGAATTGACCAAAAGTCCCGGGTTCAATTCCTGTGTCCAAGTGTCATTTTTCAAATTTCAGAATAAGATTATAGAAAGTAAATGTATTGGCTATACCAATAACTGCAACTGAATGGGAGGTTTTTTTTGTCTTTTTTCGTGACTATTAAAAATGTTGCGGACATTTATCACTACATTTAGCTTAGTTTAAACTATCAAATTATTTTAATTCTTTAATTGAAATAAGTGTGAAAGCTAAGCTTGGACTAAAATAATAAATTTGAAAAATATATATATAATCATAAAGTGGAAATTTTTGTTTTTCTATCTCTCATTTCCCTTCCCATTACCGTGGGAAATCGTTATCCTCACCACCACCCCAAAAATTTCACGAAGTCAAAATGTAATTCCCGCACAGCATTAATTTTTAAATAATCACTTTTGAGATACGCCATCGTTAGAATGTGCTGTGTTTATAAATAACACATGTTTGAAAGTTTCCGCGTGTGCTGAACGGGTCTTCTTGGTGGGTTTTCTGTAGAAGAGCTGGAAAAGTTTAAATTATCTCAACTCAAGGATTGCGGACTATACTAGCCACACGGACCAAGTATCAGCACTGCTCTCATTTTATAGTGAACGTGTGGATCCACAGTAACGCTTTGGTAGGGATGTGAAAAAAGTATTGATGCTTTACTAATATCGATATTTTCCTTTCGTTACTAGTATTTTTTACTGACACTTGTTTCCGAAATTTTTACTGATATTAGTACTCACACTCCGGTATCGTATCGGTATCCAAAAAACAACTTTTTGTTTTATTCACTCATGTTCGGATTAAATGTTGACTATAGTTAAAGAAAATTACAAAATATATTGAAAAAATATATTACTTATTATATTTAGCTATTAAATAACTTTCCATCAGCTACATTTTCATAGAAATTTTGAAAGCTGGTATGGTAAAACCTTGTAATATCCATCATACAAAACTATCATACCTTCCAAGTTCCAACAGATAACATAGACGCGATAGCTATAAATATAATGTGATATGGTTAAATCATTATAATTTTCAGTGTTGCTCATAGGTACGGTACGTTACGATTTAATAGGACTTATGTTCATGAACACAGAAAATAATCTGGACAAAAAAGTCGGAGTTTCATACCGTAGATGTGACCAAATTGATGTGAACACCATTATGAATACATTGATACAGGTTATTCAGAGTAACGCCAAATTTGGTATAGTCGATGTATTGATTATTAGAATGAATCATATCAAAATGATTATGGCAAACGGCAGATCATTAAAAAGGCGTCTGTCTAACGATTACCTGAGTCACCATAAAACTAGTATAGTCATTGTTAAATCATTGACGAATTGTTTGGCGCACGCTATGGTAATAACGATATCCAAAATCAGTAATGATATTAATGATAAATCATATATTTAGGGGCGTAAAATTAACAATTCGATAGATGATTTTCTCGCAAAAACGCGCATAGATTTATCCAAGGGAGGGGGCGCGAACATCTCGATAAACTTCAAAGTTATTTTGGTGACCTGTATAAATTACGCGTGTACAATACTTTCTCGACGGTAAATGGGTTGTAGTAATAGGGGTTTCGTCTTTGACTAGGTACATTAATCATTAGTAATGAGCCGACTATGTTCACTGGCACTAAGCCAACAACGGTAAATATGATGTTTGAGGGGATGGTGTACCTAAAATAGAGGTGGAGTATGTGACGTATGAGAGTGACGTCAAGGGGAATGACATTTATTAATTAAATAAAATCAATTTTAAATGTATTATATTCTGTGACGTCACAAGAGTGTGACGTAGAACAGTGACTTCAAAAGAAAGGACGTCTAATAATTGAATAAGTCAGGTTTGAATGAATTATATTCTGCGACGTTTTAAGAGTGACGTTATGAATAACTGTAAGTGAAGTACCTAGCGCTAGTATATTACCTTCAGTGTACTCTCTACGTCCTTGACAAACGGTACACCTGGGACCGTGGCGTTTGGGAGGTGGTACATATGTAACCATGACGTTTAGTGGGTGGTACACTTGTGACTGTGGAGTTTCGGGTGTGGTACACTTGTGACCGTGGCGTCAGGGGGTGTTTCCGCGAGAGGGTAAATGATCAGAAAAAGAAGGGAGGAGTAAACGGTACTTGAGACGTGTAAATAATGGTTAGTGGCGTCGAGTAGGACGTTCGGCAAAAGGTATTGTGTCCATGCTATCTGGGTGGTGGACATAGTTTTTTACATTTTTGTCCATCTCGAATGACGTTACTGTACATTTATTAAATAAGGGTTTTAAAAATTTTAATATATTCATAAACGTCGGTGAAAGGTCACCATTTATTTAAGAACCAGGATAGCTTGTCTCAAATGTAGGTACACCTTCATGCTTCTTTAGGTTCAGGAATCTGAAAGCCGCTATTCCAGATGCGATAATACACAAAAATATCTCTCTGGTGATTTTAATTTAAATAGAATGTACATATTGTACTTGGATTGAATTATAAAAACATACTTTTCAGAACTAAATAGGTAAAATTATTTTACCTGTATTATTAATATTATTAGTTAAACACAGCATCCAGTGAACGAATACTTGTTTAACACTGATTTTGAAACTATACAGTTTTGGAGACAGTGTGATATATTAGCCTAATATTTTATATTAATTTTTTAATATTTGATATAAAGGTTTAAATGAGAGTATATACATGAATTAGGTCAAGTTAAGTAGTGTAGAAGGAAATGTATAAATAAAAACCAAGAAGGGCTCATCATAATTTATTCATTTTATATCTAGTCATTTATATATTTGCGTTTCGTGCACAACATTTACATTTGGGAAAAAAATATGTTTTAAAACATTTTATAATAAATTAATGGTACGGAACTGCGCACGGACTTTCTCGCTTCAGCGCTTAAAAAACTCGTAATAAATGTGAAACGAAATAATATACACTAGCAAAACTCGAATAAAAGTGAGCTATGCCTACGTGATTTTTTTACTTCCGGTTTTAAATTTTATAATTTTACTTTTAAAGAATTAAAGTCCTCATTTGTATATATGGACCAATAAAAACTGTTGATAATGAGTCCATAATGGTCAATACTTCGTATTCAAGTTTTGACATCCGGTTAAAATTTTCGACATTTTATTTGGTTTTACACAACTTATGGTTATCGCATCGCCATTAAATTCCTCATTTATAAATGTTAAGAGATAAAATAGGTAAATATTGACTATTGAGTCTAAAACGATAGAGATATAACATAGCTGTACAAAAATTTCATTCCTGAGCAAAAGGGAACTCGAATGAACATTTGTGCTGACATTCTTTATAACATCGAAAATGATCCAAACATTTTAGAAAATGTGATAACTTGTGACGAATCGTGTTTTTCAGTTTGACCCTGAAACTAAGCTCCAATCCATGTATTGGAAGAGTCTCAGTTCACCGAGACAAGATAAAGCACGGATGAGCAAGTCAAAAC
>CABEEJ010005061.1:0-37115 GCA_901482245.1 Timema douglasi
CTTTAAACACATAGGATGGGAAGTTAATTACAAGCCACCCCCCTTGACATAGCGCATTGTGGTGACGGGGAATTTTAGTTGATAGGGAATCGATTTTCAGAAGTGTAACGGGAGCTCATCTCTCAACGAATGAAAGCATACAACATGGAGGCGCAATTACAGTGTTTCAGTCAGGTGGCATAATGGGAGAAGGGGTCGTTGACGCGCTCCAAAGGAGAGAGAAATTATGATACCTTTTAGTCTCGAACTTGTGGAGATCATTTAGCTTGGACTAAAAGAATTGTGTGAATCGTTAATATCAATACTAGTATCACTGTGTTGATAAAATAAAATCAGTATTTTATAAGCAATATTTTTTAACGGTTAATACAATTTGTTATATTATTTATATGTATATATACACACGATTCCTAGACAAAATCATGAACTTTTTCCAGGACATTTCAAGGATTTTCTACAATTCCTTCAGGACAAGTGTATATAGTAATCATGGCAAAATATATGTCATTATATATTTTATTTTATTTGATGCAGGCTCCCAACTCCACTAACCCTGCACCTTTCCACACTCTTTATCATTTAAAAAAAATGTATTCCCTGACATAGTAAGTTATTAAAAGAAAATAATCGTAACATAAACTCACTTGCAAATAATCATTGGTGAAATGTGGGTTTCCCCTATCGCAGTGATGAGTTAACGGCTAGAAGCTGGAAGTTGTGTCTGTTATAGATGTAATTTAGTTTATAAGTCATGTGCAGATATTATAAATCGGTTTAGAAAGTGCACTTTAAATACTACAACTATCATCAGTCATATTGTGAATGGTAAATTACAAAACAAAGGTAAGATTTATAAAAATGAATATTATACAACCTAGTTTTATATTAATGAATGATTCAGTGGATTGGTAAATAATTTAAAGCAATTTATAAAGAAAAAGGAGGACACAGAAATTTCCAGGACAAACTAAAAAACTCCAGGAAAATATTGGAAAAAACAGAAATTCCATAACATTTCCAGGCCTGGAAGAAATATTTTAAATTTTAGTTTTCCATGGCGCGTAGGAACCTTGTTTTAGCATGATGTCTTACAACCTGTACAGGTTATACGCATATGTACTAATTACGGTAATATATTAGGAACACGTAAGGTTGAATTTAGAGAATGTGTATCCGCATTTGCGTACACTCGACCAGGATCAAACCCCTATCATCATCGGCAGTCTTATCTATTGTGATAGTAATGTCTTAAGACTATGCGGTCACCGAAACGTAATGATTAATTACATTATTATTTTATTAATTATACTTCTATAAATCCACATGGCTGACTCCCTCACTGACATTAATGTTACCCACTTCCAGATGAGCTAGAAGCTTGAAATTTGGCAAAATTATAGCTTCTAGACTGTAACCGACAGGAAAACTCCAAAAAGTTAAAAAAAAAAAAATTTGTACCAGAAAAAAATCAAAATGTCGGGGCAACTTTTAATTATGTGCGGACCTTTCTTTGGAGGTCTCTTGTGGCTAAACGGCAAGACCTATCAAAAAACGGCTCTGTAATTACATTAGTTTACATCCACTCTCAAAGAAAACTTGCCAGGGGTTTGGGGGCGGAGCCCCCAACTAGCAAAGAAAGTTTGTATCATAGAAATATACTTTTTTCTTTCTTCACCACAGCGTCTAACTATCTTTCTAGGATATGACTACTTTAATTTACTGTAGTGGGTTAGGGATGAAGAAAGAAGGATTTAGGGGAAATGTACTCGAATTTGATGGGAAGCAGAGTGTGAAACCAATTATGAAAAACGATACCCAATGAAACTATTAAGAATTTGAGACTTAACCTACCCGTCACAGATAAACCAGACTAGATGAGTTTTATATTTAATCCACATTTACTCAGATTTGGTAAACAGGCCTAAATGTTATGTCACAAATATTTATTTTAAAGATTTGTTTTTCCATGATATTTGTCTACATAGTTGAGGTGCCTTGCATCATAAACAAACAAAACCTGGGATATGTATTTTGTTCGAGTTGGTTGGTTGGTTGGTTGGTTGGTTGGTTGGTTGGTTGGTTGGTTGGTTCGAGGCTGTGCGAGTAGGCATTTTACTCATCGAGTCAAGCTTGAGTCGATATCGAATTAAAACGAGTTTTATTTCGAGTTAGAGTGGTATAGAGCAATATTTGCATAGTAAATATTTCAAGCTGAATTTATATAATAGAACCACGCATAAACTATAAGTACAAATACAATATTTTACAACATTTTTTTGGAGAAAATTCTGTTATCACACAAACTCGATTTTTCAAGTTAATTTAATATAACTGTACTCTTTTTTAAAAACTGGAAAATAGGAAAAATTTAGTGACTCTATTTGCTATAGAACAGTAACTGCATATTAAAATTGAATAAAACTAATTAAAGCAGGAATTTTAGAGAAAATATTTGTATAAATCTTTGATTATAATTCTTATATCTACTAAAAATTGACTCGAACTCTAATTTTCAAGTATTCGCATACCCCTGATTAAAACTCTATTTTAAAACATCGTGGTGAAGTACATGTCTTGCAATACACAATCATGCTCTAAACGGGAAGGTTGTAGTTCGAACCCCTGCTTGTGGCACAGACGATTATTTAGCCACACATGATTTATTTCGGTGATTTTATAATCCTCTGTACTAGCTAGGACCAGCTATGTGATCTTGTGTCCAGAGTTCCTTGCTACAGACCCAGAGGTCTTGGGTTCGATCCCTGGCACTCCAGATTTTTCTGTAAAGTAGTGGGTCTGAAACGGGTTCAACCTCAGCTTCGTGAGGACAAATGAGGAGCTACTTGAATAAAGAAGTTGTTTCTTGAGTCTATAAAACTGAGATAAACTGTCACAGGGTTAGTTTTGCTTAACATTTGACACCCTCTATCCTCAAATGTTGGCACTATATTAGCCAACATACGGCTGCCACTCAGTAGGTAAAGCTGGCTTGTGGGCTGACACCATCAAGTTTAAAAAGTATATATACGCCTATATGCTAGTGTGGGTGTATTTTCTTTAAGTTAGTCTCCACAGTCCTACCTATTATATTATATAGTAGCTTTTTCACACCACGTCTTAATATCCGACCGGCCTATAGGCATATTTATATAAATTAGGTCAGTGGGTTATGAAGCAAAAGAGTAAACTTTAAAGTAAACTTATTCAAATTGGCGTAGAGGAAGCTGCGGAAACAATTTTTATATATATAAAAAGACCCTCGGTAAGCCTGGGTGAGATTCAAACTACAAACAATCCATTAATGGAAGGTCATACTAAATTATATTGGCCCTTAGACCACGTGCCCCCCGATGTGAGTGTTGCTAAACGATGAATGTAGCGAAAAAAGGTATTTTTAATATAATTGATATAAATTTTAATAGCAATGCATTAACTCCAGATTAGACGAGAGAATCCTTGAGAAATTATGTTTGTAACTAGGATCTTCTGTTCGTTGTACCACATCGCAATCCCTCATCCGCAAACCTTATTATTTCCTGTGACACCACGTTTCATAAGGGCGTTCTTTACTCAAAACACACACAGACTTAACTTAGTTAAACCGACTTGTATACAACAGACGAAAATCTCCCTTCCTTCTTCACTGTCTTCTCTATCGTTTTTCACGATATGTTTTCCTTCTCTTGGTTATCTTTCTTTCACGAGTATCGTTCTTTTCTATCTTAACTACTATCGTCTCAATTCGTATGTCTCTCTCGTGGTTTTTCCCATTCTATATATTAGCTGCCTCTCTTCGCCCTTATTCACCCCTTGGTGACCACTTTCCTTGTACGTATATTCGTCTTTCTGTATACTTGCACCTATTCACTCTCTCTCTCTTTCTTTCTTCCTCCCTCTCTCTCCAACGTCTTAACCTCAACAGTCCCCAGGAGACCAATATGTCTGTCTTACGCCACGATGCACAGACAGGCGGTATATACAGACGTTCACATACACATACATTAACAAGAGTAATAAGTAAAGTGTTCTAAATCACAAATTCTAGATGTTTTTATGCAAACTTCGGAGACAACCAGTGGCTTTGCGTAAAATCTTTTTCTTTTAAATAAATATACAGAAATAAGCTTGATGTTTATAAATAATTTATCCAAAATGTTTGAGTTCATCGAAGAGGAAGATGGAAAGACAACACCAAAAAATATGTACAGAACAAATATAGTTACAGTGGTTCTATTTTGTTTGCAAATGCATGGATATTAATGAAACGGTTGATAAATTTGATGTACAAATCTAAGATTTAGATACATAGTTTTTTAATTATATTTGTATTTAATTAACATTTCCCACAAGTTAATTTTTTTTAAATATTGAGTCTTTTTGTTTTTCAAGAGGATTTCGTTCTTTAGAACATAGTTCTTATAATATATACGTTCCTTTTCTTTCTTAATTATTACTTTATTTTATGACGCGAATAATATAGAAAATGTGTGTATGTTATAACAGCAAAGCCGTTTTAATAAACTGTGTGGTCCAGCCCAAAAATATCGGTGCCCTCCCCCCCTTCCCCTTTTGTACGGCAGTTTTTCAGTTTTAGCATTAAGCCTATATTATATATTGATACGTACTCAGTACTTATGTTAAGTATTTAATACTTCCTCATATTTTATTGAATATTGATAAACCCATTAAATGATTATAATTTAGTAAATGCAAACAAATTAAGTTACATAAGTAAATTCCTCTCTGTACCGTTGCACTTTTAGTTTTCTGTGGACTGACAGCGTTAGAAGAATAGTGGTGTATTCTACTGTAATGCAGCACATGACTCGAATAATGTACATCTTAAATTACACAAGGTAAGCGTTTTCAGGAATCTGGAACGGAATCCTATCACTAAGCGAATACTTATTGGAAGCTTGTCATGGATGCGATGGATTTGGGATTATTCAAGGAGGATAATTTCCTCTTCCTCCAGACATATAGACGCATCCCATACAGACTAAATCGATGTCCCCGCGGAGTTAAGTTACGGTCTTAGGCCAGGGAACCAAGATCACATCCTTGCAACCATACATAACTTATGTCTAGACCTTTTTTTTTTGTTTGATACTACTACAGCACATGAAACACGAGTTGAAGCATAAGGGCTTAACTTACACCCCAGTGGTAGATTTGAGGAGGGGATAGGAGGAATAGAGGAAGAGCTGTAAATCGTTTTCTCCTTGATTCAGTGAAGAACGATGCTTTGTATAGTAAAGGGAGGGGAGCGTTATCCCCATTTCCCTATGGAAGGGATTTAACAGATGGAGTGTGAGGGGCATTCAGGATTTATAGGTCCCTTATTCTGACCCTTTGCATCAATGGTTTTCTCCCGGAATTCCCGCTAACAACGGCGTTAAAATGGTGATTGTAATTTAATGTCAGCGCAATGTAAGAATAATGCGAGAACCGCCGGAGTAGAATTTCGGAAAAGAATGAGAGTGGAAGATTCATTGTACCAAACTTGTGTAAACCTCCTTGTATGAGGAAATTTACTCTTCTGAAAACCACTAACATTCGTAATATACATTCAAACCATATATATGATTGAATTTCTGAGTTTAAGGGTAAACACCTTTCTAAATATGTTTGTTTTCATCAGCTATACCATCCAACCATGCTATTAAAGTTACCAATATGTCATAAGTTTATTTTTAAAGTACTAATAAATTTTGTATGAATTTTATTTTGATATTGCGTTATTTTTTATTGTAATAAAGAGCTCGAGGTCAACAATTTCACGATAATAATATTTCTTTACACAAGAAATTTAGGAATAAATAAATATGCACTATTGTTGTCACTTTTAAAGTAATGCATTTGTGTAATTTTAATTGATTTTAATATTGTGAATGCCAATTAACTAAACGACCTCACTAAAACTAACCAGCTTTTTGCTAATAAAACAAAGTATCTGAATATACCCGCCACAATACGAGGAAACAACAAATCGCACCTTTCTAGACTTCGTTCTAAAAACTCAACAAAGTAAAAGGCCCGAGATTATTTTCCTAAATCTTCAACTTTACAATTTCTCATTATTACCTACAAACATTTCTTTCTATACTAGCCTACATTTTAGTCTATTATTATTATTATTATTATTAGCACCGCGTCTTACTACCCGTTCGGGTTATACGCACTTACGCTAATGTGTAATGGTACGTTGATTGTGAGATGAAATGAAGGACCTACAGTTTAACGTGGAATCCGAACCACGGTGGAGGCCTGGCATTCCCCACATTCACAAGATGTCTTGTCAGTGGTGAAGAAAGGGTTTGGTAATCAGATAAATCTTTGCCGGGACCGAGGATTGAACCCCGGACGCCAGCATAGAAGTCTGACACCTTACCCCTAGACCACCAAATTTATAAGAAACAGCTTATGAAGGAATAATTAATATAATTAACATATATATTATGCGTAATTTAAAACAAAATATTAGTCTGTTCAAGAATTTGTTCAAAACTCATTAATCGGTTCAAAGGTTAAAAAGAGAACACACCCACTACTTTGCATACAGGCTCATCAAACCCCTTTCCCTAGTAATATCAATAACCGCCTCAACCAACTTCGGTGGTTGCATGGTCTAACTCACCACTCTCGTAGTAGACTTAAGACTGATTCACACTGAAAGGGATGTGCGCCTACCGTGCTGGACCGTGTTCTTAGGAGAACATTTTTGAATCAATCCAATACGACACAATCGGAACACAGTAGATGCACAGTCAGCATCGCATAGCCCTCTCAGTGTGAACCAAACAACGGTCGTAAAAGGTCACGTATATGGAAATGACCTGTTTTAGATTATCTGCAACACAACACAGTCAGCAACGCACAGTTCTCTCAGTGTGAATCCGTCTTAATCCTGTTAAAATGTTCAAATAACTTAATCTTTTGACACATATGCTTTTAATAATTGTATTCTATGTAAAAACAATTTTTCTTTGATGATTTGAAAATTAAACAAAGCTTAAATTTAAAAAATATTTGCTTACTTTATCCAGCCTATGGTCTCGGTAAGTTTTTTTTATTCAAGCCATATATTTTCCACTACCGGCTGTCATATCTTCATATGCCTTAAAATATAACATACTAGGACAGGCCCAGCATCCAGTCACCGGCCGTCAATTTATCAATGTGAGAGGGTAAATAGACATTTAATCAATGACAAATTTTCCGCTCATGCCAAGAATCGAATCTGGGACCCTTATCTCAGTAAACAGACACGCTACCAACTGAGCCAGGGCGTTGGATGAATTTTAAAACTATTATGGGTTTAATTTTTTTTCTTACCAGATTTATTCATACACAATTTGAAATTTAAAAATTATATTTAGACTGAATGGTGAGACTCTTATGTAGATGCAAAATATTAGAAGCAAAAACTGGTCTATATTTAAAGAGTTGAAGTACGACCTCTAACCAACCTAAGAAAAGTTTTAGCCGCCTTCTTTGTAAAAACAATACAGAACTGACGAAGAAGTAATTTCTAAGAAAGAGCTTTCAAAGATAAAATAAGAGAGAAAAAGACGGAAAAAATAATCTAAATTTAAAGGGGCGAAAAAAAATGATACAAGAGGACATACTCCCATTGTGGAGTCATTTACATACAAATCATTTCTAAAGCATCAAGCGTTGGAGGTAAAGTGAACGAATACGAGAGAAGCGAGGATCCTTCAGCGATGATAGCCAGAATAGTCCTTCGAGAAATTGGATTTCTTTCCAATCTGTCAGTGCGATTTTAAACCTAGAGGACAACGCTTTAAGATGGTAGCTATCAAATTTTATTAAGCTCTCAAATGAGTATGATATATTTGTAACACAATGCATACCTGATGGAAACGTGATATATTGCTATTATTTTATTATTAAAAATCAAACTTATCTACAACTTAAATCAGTGGTCATGAGGAAGAAGATCAACTAGTACTCTCAGAACTTACGTGGGAGGTTGGAATTTTGTTTGTAATTCTGTCAGAATGCAATGCTTCTGTGATTTTCCTATTCCTCACAGTGCATTTCTTTAAGGTGGAGATGTAGGGAACGTGGGAAAATCCCAGTTTTTTTCAAGTTTTTATATACAAATTTTTTTTTTGTCATAATAAATCAAATATCGCTTCAGTAGAAAAATAAAGTTAAATTTTATTCACATTGTGATCTCAAGATTTCATGAATATAATTATGTCAAGGATGTCCTGAAATTTAATAACAAATTTTCTCTTCATTTAAGAGGTTTCTTTTCTAATGCCATTATGCTCATGGCATGTATTCAACAACTGTTGATATCACTATGCGAAAAAAATCAAACTATGTTTTTACTTAATTTATTTTATCCACAAAATGTTTTGCCAAAAAAACTGCGAAAATAATGGCCTTTCCTCTTATTCGCCTTAAGATATATAGTATCGTCCATATCCTTGGTTTTTAAATTGTTTTGAGTGCTGGATATTTCGACCAGACAATAATGGAATACTTAGCATCGAGAACCGTCTCTAAGGAAAGGTAAATAGTTAATTTAAAAAATTCGGTGTTATTTTTCAAAAGGCTTAAAAAATTAATATTTTGTAGTTGTAACGCTTTTAATAATTTACTAACTAGTATTTATTACTCCGCTAAATACTAACTCCTAATGGTAACCTATACAACATTATAGACAAGACTTTGATGATTATCAATATTAAATAGATCATTTGCAGCTGTGGCTGTCATATCAAATTGATCTCCCCATAGTATTGAGGATAAAATACCGTTGTGTCGAAATTATTTATACATTGTCAAATTTGTGAAACAAGCCTAAGGTTATATACAATTATTTCAAATACACATTTTTAAGAAATGCAAACTATTTAATTAAGGATATTTAACATGATCTCTTTGAACAAACGTACATAATTAAATTGATTATAAACAGATCTAATTCTAGAAAATATAGGACAACATAAAGTTTCTGAGCTGTCAATTCATTACTGTAAAAACAGAAAATCAAAATCATTACCAGTGGTAGATTTGTTGGTCATTACAGGAACAAAATTTGATATATAATAAATATCCAGTAGAATGATGTTATGCTTATGCATAAATATCTTTCAGTATGGTTTGGTAACTTCTGGGATGTTGGGTTTTGAGTTCCGTTCAGGTTTATTTATATATTTTCCACTAAATGGTTTCGCTTTTTTAGTCAACGCCATTGAAAATACATTATTAACACATTTTCATTTTTCCTTTCTTATAAGTGTAAATATGGAATAGTTTGAACGGGTATAAGAATGTGCTACACATTAGAAAAATTAGAAAATTCATTGATCGACTACACTAAACAAAATTCCGTCAGATTTTCACCAACATACAAGGAAGAATTATTATCCAACACATTTAGCTACATCGTTATTCTGCCTTCCTGCCGATTTGTTGCAGCAATAATAAACTGACAACCCTCGACTATATTACAACTCCCATCCACTCACCACACTCTAATTTTAGAGGAAAATAGAGCTATTGATATAATACTAGTGATAACGTGATACATTTATACTTATTTATAAATATATCTTATCACTTTGTACAGGAATGCAATTTTTCGTTACTGAACCATATTTTAGGCGGAAAATTCCCATTCTCGTTCACATGATTGTCAAAAATATAGTCTGAAAATTTGAATAGGTCCATATTGGATGCTAGGTCAGTTTAGCTTAGATTAGGTTAGGCTTGGTTGTGTCTTTACACAACTATCACGGTAGGTAATTGCGATGGCCCGACGCGCAAGGATGCGATGACCATGGAGTACGGGAGACGCGCGCCGAGTCTACGTTTATCTGACAGGTAAATGGCATGTGACGAGTTGACAGATAAATAGTGGAATGTAAACAATAGACCTGTGGCGAGTTGATGGCTGCCTATTTGTAGGTTCTAGGTTTGATTTATGTCAAAGATTTAAACAAATTATCCGTGGTGATCATTTTATTTGTTCTAATTCAAAAATAATTATCTGGAGCTTGGTTTCTTTAATTGTCCCCCATTTAAGTTTGAATGAACTTTTGGCTAACTAATTAAGAATACGTAGCGCAGTGGATGTGAATTATCAGTACTTTTATTTAAAAAATAAAATAATATTAACACACTCTTATACCTTAATAAAGTTTTAAAATAATCACATAAAATTGCAGTTAATTAATTTGGTTAAATTAAAATTAGTTGAAAAGTAAAACTTGGACATGGGAATCAAACCTAAGACACCTTTTCTTATTCTACCAATTCTCTAACACCGAGCCATCAAGGATTCATTCCATTCTCAGTAATTCGTTAATTATAGTCAAATGAATGTGTAATTTTTCAACTAATTAAATACTATGTCAGTGACGGTTGTGTCAGTCACCTAAGTTAAGTTCTATTTTCATTAATATGGATAGTTAAAGATAAGTAGGTTTATTCGTTTGGTGAACTAATGCTAGCATAATTGAATAAAGTTTGAGCTTGCTGAGTAGTTTTTAAATTTAAAAAGTGCATATATTTTAGTTTTAGAACAGTTTGGTTTTTGGTACCATCGGTTACTTATTTGGACAAGGATACATTTTTTTTACCGGCTTCGGTGGTCGCATGTTATAAGGCGTCACTCTCGTGCTGGTATATAACACTGTCTACAGGGAGAATGGAGTTAGAGTTCCGGTCAGTTGTGATTAATTTTTTTTATCTAAATGGTTTTCCATTCTACTTCCACGCAAATTTTGGTATACTCATCTGAATTTAGCCTTCCTAATCCCTAACTCATTGGCTCAATTAGTACATAAGCGTATTAACTTAACAGTTGGTAAGACGTGGTGCTAAAGAAAAACTGTTAATATAAAATATGTTAATCGTTTATTGATTCTTGGCTATATAAGTTCAAAATTCATAATGAATACAAAAAATAAATCAACATTCTTAAGTATACATCTCTTAATATTAATAGGCCTATTTTTCTAAGTGTAAGTTTAATAAATATCGCATTTATTTTGAGAAAGGGTAGTTTTAATTTTTCAACCCAGTGACGTCCAATTTACATTTAATTGTGGAAACAAATCTGATTTATATGAGAATTTTTGATTTACCATGAACACATATATTTTTGAAGAAAACCAAAATTTTTACACAAGCTTAAATTATATTGATTAATATAGATAATTAATTATTGAGGAGTTGCACTACATTTATATTAGATAAGAGAAAAATAGAAATAAATATTTAGTGTGATAATGATAGGGTATGCACATTTGTGTGTGTATATGTGTTAGTATAGGTAAGTTTGAAATTATTATAATCATTTATGTATAATCACTCTCAAAATATGGAAATCATTTACCATATAAACATGTATATGGACTATATTAAACGCATTTCTCTTTATTTAAACGTTTTTACTTTTCAAACTAATAACGCTATAATGTTTTGTTATTTCTTATTTAAATAAAAAAATCTATAAAACACATTGTTAACTGAATTAATAAAATAAGCGCGATGCCTGTAAAAGAAAAAGAGTATTTTACAACGACATGTGATAGCACAACACATCATACTCTCCAAAGCAAGGGAGAAACTTTCCCATTATATAATACATACAACCAACATTTTTTGTGCTCTTCTGTCAAAAAGTTTTCACTCCCTCTCTATTTTTTTCCGCATCGATCCACTGCATAGGGTTAGGTGTTTGCGCTTCTTAGCCATATTCTCCACATTGGGAAACCTTTCTAGTGATGTGTGTATATATATATCGGGCACCAATACTGTCGCCAATATTTCTGACAGGCCTCTCAGAATATTTCTGTGTGCTACGGACGAATACATCTCCCAACAGTTTTTAGCTACACCTCTACTACAGCGTCAAACGAATCCCACTTCTGCCACCAACCAACCAAACCCTTGTTTGCTTGCCATCCTCCCTTTCGGATGTTCCCGTGTAATACCCACGGAAACGCACGAACCCTTCTCCTTGGCTTCCTCCCCGCAACGCGAAATCCCCGGCAATCCGGGCTCACATTGCTGATGGGTTCGCGGAGAAGGGTTGGAAGGGAGTGAACAGCGTAACGAAAGGGGATGCAGTGATGGGGGCGGGAAGTACGCAGAATCCGAAGTCCCGGGTTCTCTAAACTACGCAAGCAGCTCCACCCAAAAGTTACTAACCGTACTAAAGTCGTCATACAACGTCAATATACTTAAGTTAATTTATATTGTGTTAAACATATCACGATTCACCATGGATTTATTAAATAATTTTATAATATATTTTTGTTGTGGTTTATGGAATATATTATTATGTTATTGGGAATTTATCCTGATATAATATATGCTGAACTAAATTCTAAAAATATGAGTTAAATTAAATAGATTATAGGTTATTAAATAGCTGAATAGAATGCACATTTTTCGAAGTAAAAAAAATGTATCTATAGTCAAGTTTTATTTATAACTAAATATATAAAGTACATTTTTATTAGCAAGTACGTCTAAATAATAAATGAGAACACTTACAACGGAAAAAAACCCTACTAAGATGCCAATAATGGCCACCGGTGACTCAACTGTCACTGCCACTTGAAAAGGGTCGAAGAATGTTGGATATCAAGACAATCTTTTACTTAGGGAGTATATGGAAACTCATTTAATTGAATAAAACACCCCAAGAGAGGTTGTCTAAGATAACACTTTTTTTTACTAGCTAATCTGTTTTAGTAATTACAATAGTTAAAACGATACTATTTATGTGCATACATAATACTTACATTGTACAAACCAGATATTCCCTAATAATTTAGTAATCGTTAAAATATTATCCCTTCCACGAAGAAATTTTCAACATTTTTTTCACACTTTATTAATACAGATATTCCAAAATGGTCTGATATTTTAACTTTTGTTTTCAAACTAAGCCTTGTTTCAACAAAGAAATACATTTACATATAAACTCATTGCTGTAAAACTGATAACTTTCATCTCTTTATTTAAGCCAAAAATTGAAGAGTTTTTGTAGGAAAATGTCGAAGCACTTTGTGCTGGCCGCAGAGAGGTGTATTTTCAACGATATTTACACTACAACAATAGTAGATTATCTCACCACTTTGGTATGTTAACGAGGTTTAATTTCAACAATAATAATAACGCAACAATAGTAGGTCGTCACAGAACTTTGATATGGCTGTGTATATATTTATTTTCCATTATATTAACGATAAAACAATATCGAGTAGTCACTACACTTTAGTGTGGCCATGTGGAGGTCCAATTTAAACTATATTAACACTATAAAAACAGTCAGTCGTTGCATCACTTTTATTTGGTTATATTCGCTCTGTCTTTAATGATTGTATGTCCTAACAATTCAACGTTAATCAAAAGTCTCCGCCTTTGGCTCTGGCCATGTAGAGCTCTATTTTAAATAGCACTGTACCTTTACAGCGTAGCAATAGGCAAACATCACAACCATCTGGTCTGGCCATGTAGTGATTTATTTTAAAAGCGCATGTGCCTTAACAATATAATATGACAATACGATATGACAATTTAAATGTCCCGTGCATGGGTACCATTTGAATACTCGTACGAGGTAACGATGTTATTAAATACGGTCATGGCAATAATATGATATACACCAAGGACCAAAATATTAAAATAAAAACAGTGCCTTGGAATGTCAGTGATTACATTATTTTCATAATTGATATTAACAGGACCATTCACACTCCGCTTCCAATAAATAAAATACCTTATAAAAAACTACAAAAATTCCAAACTTAATAACTATTTATCCTTAAACGAAAATAAATATATTAAACACCAGATGTAAATAAAACAAATCAACATGATGTAAAGAATCTAAAGCTTCTTAAACAAACAACGACCATCATATAAACCAAAAAACAAACAAGACTAAAAAATCACTCCAATATAAATAATAATATAAAACGTCCTTAATATAAACAACCCTCACAATAACAAACCTTCCGTTACAAAAAGATCTCGTACAATTTGCCAAATTATCAGATTATTATTATTATTATTACTATTACTATATGCATATTATTGTTGCTTTTATCCACTCTTTAGTTTTTTTGTTATTATTTTTTTATTATTATCATTATTAATTACTTTTTTGCAACTATTAATCATTAATTAACATTATTTAGCCATTTTTGTTTATCTTATCTTCTCGTGTAGTTATATGTATTTGTATGTTACTTGTGTACTTTCAGTGCTGGCCTGTTATAGGTCTTAAGAATGTTGGCCAGCACTATAATAAAGGAAATTGAAATTGTATTATTATTATTATCTAATTACAAACAATCCCAAAGAACCATAATATATCCCAATTTCTTAAACACCTAAGACGAATAACCCCTTTTCCCCCACAACAAACAACACCCTTCGATGTACTTGTACAAGCATCCTATTTAAGAATATGCCAACGCGAAAAAGCAAAGAGTTTACTCGAATTTGTGGTTTCGTGGACTAAGTGAGGCCGCACAGTTTTCCAGCATCTGCAGGCATCAAATGACAGTCAGGCGCCTCGCTTGTTGGATGGATGCTAGATCTACACTAGCTCCATGGCTTCTTTAGTGCTGACTGACAGCTCATAGCTGACAGCTTTGAAAAGTTACCAGACCAAATCATGTATTCCTACGCCGAACCATATGATCTTCAAAAACATGTGTTTAACAGCTGTCACTTCTGACGGTCAGAATTTAGGTATACGCCTATATGTTGTTTGTCTGAAGTCAGCTATGAGCTGTCAGTCAGCACCAAATAAGCCATGGGACTACTGTAGGTAGTACAGGCAGCACTAACCAGCTGAAGGGCTGAGTGCATGCCGTTTGGATAGAAGTCCCATAAAGCCCACTGTACCTCATTCCCATGTAGATATATTATGGGTTCTAAACTCCTAACAAGATTATTATATTTAAGGTTTGAATTTTTAGCTACCTTCGAAGGGAATGTTCTAAAAATAGAAATATAATATTCCCCTTTTTCAGGGCTGACACCATAGCCATCATTCATTAAAACTGAGATCATATTTTTTTGTTGCTACCATATCTTGCTACCTTTTAGAGTTATACAGATATAGAATTACTCTGATGGGGTACGGATGAAGAAAGAAGCGTTTTAGAGGTAAACTACCCGCATTTTAATAGAAGGAGAGTGGGAAACTCTTTAGAAAAAAAACACTCTCACTAGACCCAACCGGGATTCTAACCTTGATATTCCCATTATAAACAGCCTGACTTATACGATTGTGACACCTTAAACAGCTCGGCCACTGAAGCGGTGAGATAAAAAGAATATTTTATATTAAAATTTTATCCTGTCTATGGAGGGAATTTAATTAGATAGATTTAGAAGATCTAAAACAAAATTAGTACCGTGCATGTAAAATCTTTTATTAGACGCTCATTTTCATTTTGTTCAAATGATTTAATATAATCGATGCTAGAATTTTATATAGATTTTCTTACTATAGTAAACACTGTTCATAAATTTAATTAAAATTAATTCTATAAATTAACTAGCACCACGTCTTACTATTCGTTCGGGTTATACGCTTATGTACTAATCACACTAATGGTATTAAGGTTAAGGTAGGTTATATTTACAGGAAGCGTACCCCAAATTTGCGTAGATAGAGAGTGGAAAATCATTTTATTTTAAAAAAATCCTCATTTCACCCAACCAAGATTTGAGCTTAAATCTCCCGGTCATCGGCAGTCTATTATTTTTTTAGATTAGCACGTTAGACCACGTGACCACCAAAACGAGTAGTTGTTTTGTTACATCGGGAAAGTATTTCTTAAAGTTTTAGCTGGTTTCATATCTCAAGTCTTATAAAATAAATATTTAGTTACACTAATTTACCCGCCTCGGTGGCGTAGTTGGCTAACGCGCTGGTAGTGTTGAGCTCGACTGCTGAGGACGGGGAGATCGAAGTTCGAATCTCGGTCGGGTGAACTGGGAGTGGTTTTTCCTAAATGGTTTTCCACTCTCCCTCCACGCAAATGCGGGTTCACTTCCATCTAATTCAACCTTCCCAATTCCTAATCAATTAGCGTAGTTAGTACTTAATGCGCATAACCCGAACGGATAGTAAGACGTGGTGCTAAATAAAAACAAACAAAAAAAACACTAATTTATTTCAGGTTTGAGCAATTATTGGTGGATTGAACTATCCTCAATGCTACACTTTACTTAAATAATAAAATCTGAGATTAGTGAAATAAAAAACCAGTAGTTTATGAATCTTTTAGTTGCATACATTCGAGTTACCTATTATTAACAATTTAATTCTGTGCTGCGGGGATATGTATAATGTGCTAGTAGCCGAGGAAGAGATAAGCGTTACAAAAGGTGTGGAAAATATCCCACTTCCTGGTATTTTCCGTTGAGCGTTAAATTTCCCGCATTTTCTTGGTGTACGTGATTCAAGATGACTACCAAGCTGGGGGAACAGATAAACAGTGCCAAACTGTAAAGGGGAGAATGGGTTGAATGAAAGAGAACGCTTAGGGTAGAGAAAGTACACCCAAGATGAAAATGTCGACAGTTTCCCACCATAAACAGATAAGAAAACCTTCATGGTACATCATGTTCTTATTTTTTAATAAAAAAACCCATTCCGTTTGCATGTGACATTCTATTCATATAAGAAAAAATAAAACTGTGTCTTTGAGAACTTTAGAGTTATTTGTTAACTTAATTGAGAGCATCTAGAGTTTTTCTTAAATTGACACTTATTCATATATAATTCGACCTTATTTGAATGATGTAATTTCTTATTACTGATTAGCAATGCAGTAATTTGTAATATTTAAATATATAGATTACGATATTATGTAACTACTTTTTTGATACAGAATACTAGTTAATACGATAATCTATTTAATTAATTTTTTAATACGTTTAGCGTTTATTAAAATACTAATAATACACAGAACGTTGTATGCAGGAATAATATCAAATTTGTCCTCACTGTAATTATATTTATTTTTAATATGTTTAGTAAAAGACCAACATTTCAGAGAATACTAAATGCTTGAATAGTATCAAATTTGTCCTCACTGGAATTATAGTTTATTTAAGGCCGATGTTTCAATGTTAGGTTTAAGTACTGTGTAACTTGGTTGAGTTTTAATATATAATTGAGTTAAAATTTCAGGTTAGCGTAGTTTTAGCTTTTTATGTGGAGGTTAGTTGACTTGGAGCTAAGTTGTTGAATTAAAAGTTTGCTAGAATATTTTAACTCAATTGTCAAGAGTAAAAACTTTTTTCAGTGATAATGTAAACAATTGAATGCTGAAAATCGTTAATTTAATAATTATCCTATTTATTTTTAAATACATTTGAGATGTTTTGACCGTTTTCAATCGGTAGGTTAGTAATTTTTAAATATATTTGTTAGTGTGTGATGCGTTTAAAACATTATCTTATTTATTTTTAATAAGCACTAGGCTACCATAGCTGAGCGTGAATATTGTTTTCTCAAAAAGTGAGTTCGGTTTCAATTGAAACTTTAAATAAATCACTCTAGTAGGGCTATTTTATACAACTAAGCCTAGGCCTTTATGAAGCACTAAAAAATAAACTGAAAAAACATTTTTTCACTTAAACAGGCTTACATAATATTAATATAAATAAAAATGGCCCCCACAATGGGTGTAGGGCCTGACAGGGCTCTAACCTAACGGCACGGTATAGGTGGACGGGGGATGGAGGGGGGGACGACGACAGCGTAGCAGGTCTGTAATATTAATAAATGTTACAGTTTCCACGTTTAAATTTTTTTTTAACTCTTAACTCCAGGAAGTAACCTGTCTTTAAGTGACCATTCACTATGGCGTCAAGGTCAGTTTTCTTCTACGCACGAAGGTACTAGGATGCGCGCGCACCGCCACTCACTACTAATCATAACTAGCTTAGATGAAAAAAAGAGGTGAAAGTAGTTGCTGAAACAGTAGGAGTGCAACCCGAAAACCAAAGAAGTTCTAGATAGCCTGAACAATATTTCCGAATTTATGTAATTTACCCAATATTGGCTTTTACTATCAATGATTTAAAGACAAGATTTGAATCAGCAGATACTCTATATGAGTTATTTTAACCCATTTTGGAATTACAGAACTATGACAATGGTCAACTTACCGCGAAGACAGCAAAACTTGTAAATACATATTAGAAAGGTTTGTCAGAAGACCTACTGCACAAAATTCTCCACCTTAACAAGTATTCACAAGAGATTTTTCGGCACTGAAAGAAGTTTGATTAAACTACTGAACGTAATTCACGACAAATAAAATTCAAGGTATATTTGCCAATTTAAGATGGCTGGTTCTGAGATTTGATTGGTTCTCCTGTGCCTAACATCTCGAGCAGAGCGGACAAAGTAAATAAATGTTGAACTTCAGTAGAACAGCTCTCACCGATTAAGCGGAAATCTTGTGATTGGCTTAGAGCTCGTCACGTGACCACGTTTCTGTTCTGCGCTAGATTTTCGGCGAACGTGTGAATCCACAGTAAATGTGTGTAAGTTTGTTTTATTGGTGACTGCGAATTCGAGGTTCATACTATAGTGCTATGTTTTTCAAAATATTTTCTCACTCTCCTTCAACAGAAATTCTTCCTTCCTTATATCTGCCCCTTTGCAAAGTTAAACTATGTCTTAAACCGACAGACAGTAGAAAAAGTAAAAAAAAAAAATGCTTAAACCATAGATTTGACAACATCGTAATTTAATTTGAGCAAATAGAGTTTTCGACAGTTGGTTTAAAAGGATAGTTCTTATATCCAGGAATATCTACAGAATTAATTGAAATTTTCGTATGAATTTTTATTTAGATTCTGCGGGAAAGTGCTTGCACAGTTTAATCCATGAGGGAACATTTTTTGAGAGAGACTATACTTGACAATATGCATTATACATATGTGTGTCTCTTAAATAAGAATTAGATTGTAATATATTTAATATACGATGAGATCCATAATATTTGTAGATTGTAGCAAAATTTATTAGTTTGACAAAGTTAATATCGCTTGATCATAGTGTTCCATTACTATTTTGAGGATGTAAAAGGGTAAAATATATTTAAAGATAAAAAAAGGAAATATCTTTTCATTTCTATACATAACCAAAGGAACATATTTAAGTTTTCTTATATTAAAAATCAGTTCACGTATGAATTGTAAACATTCTACAAAGAAAAGGATACACATTTCCTCATTTTCTTCAAGAGATGTTGGATGAGATGGCAAAATAACTCTTCTTTTTCTTCTTTTCCTAAATAAATTACAAAGTTACCATTTCAAATAACCTACTTTTTCTTTGCTTATACTATGCTTGAGAAAGTTTTGTTTGTAAAATGGGAACATAATATAAAGAGAGAGAAAATTTTTGATCAATAAAAAGGCGAGACAAAGAATAAAAGAATATCAAGACATCTGGTCTGTTCCAAAATATAATCACAATCATATGAAGTTTATAATAAAATAATTTGGATAAATGTATATTTATAATTACATATTGCTCTCTATTTGCATGTAAAAATTTTATAAATAGTTTCTACAAAGATTTAAATGGTTATGTGTCAATATTTACTCAGCACCACCAAAAAGTATTTATTCTATGTTTTGGGATAATTTTAAACTTACAAGTAAATATGCATAGTTAATTATTATACGGCATTAATTATTATTGTTTTATTACTTATTAATAAAAATGATTTAATTTAATGTGATTTGTTATTAATAGCTTAGCCAGGCCTTTTTAGTACTTTACTTATAGTTTTACCTTACCCCTTTTAGCTTTTAGATTTAAGTTGTTGTTAACGTACTTTTTATTATTTAAGTTTTACATTGCAAATTTTATTACATCGCCGGGTGACCTGGCGGTCTAGGGGTAAGGTGTCAGACTTCTGTGCTGGCGGCCGGGGTTCAATCCTCGGTCCCGGCACAGATTTATCTGATTACCAAACCCTTCCTTCACCTCTGACAAGACATCTTGTGAATGTGCGGAATGCCAGGCCTCCACCGTGGTTCGGATTCCACGTTAAACTGTAGGTCCTTCATTTCATCTCACAAGCACCCTACCATTACACATTAGCGTAAGTGCGTTTAGCCCGAGCGGGTAGTAAGACGCGGTGCTAATAATAATAATAGTGCATCGCCACTCAAGGATGGAATTAATACGGTTTTACCAATATGCTATTGTAATTAGACGATATCACTCTTGAATTATATACTAAATGTCTTGCTAATTATTAGTCTATACAATATTTACTCAGACATTAAAGATATGAAGGCCCTTATATTGATTCAACCTAAACATGGAGATATATGAATCTCTGCTGAAAACAAAATGTTTTCTCGTTGACATTATAAGCCTAAAGGAACAAGATAATGAGAAGAAGATGAATGAGAAAAACAAAACAAAAACTAAGAAGAAAGGGTAAAAATAAAAAAGACACGGCAAGATGAATGGCCTGTAATTTGGTATATTTCATCTCTTTTGCACAGATGCTCCATCTGTTTACCACAACAACGAGCCTGAATCTTTTAGGCACTTAATGCCCCGGGGGAGGTAGAAGTAGGAAGCAAGTAACACTAATTCTACTAAAGACATACAGATGCGTTTGTAAATATGAATCTTTAAACTAATGAAACATGATGAACGTAAATATTAGTTAAACATATCCACTTTAGCAACGGTTTCAAAATACATGAGCTATGAGTTTATAAATGATCTATACAACATGTATATAATTTAGTTGAGCAAAATTGTTTGTAATGTTTTCCGTTTGTGTGACTGATGATTTTATTTCGTGTTTCGCATACATCATACTTTTAACCGTCACATAATTTAATTAAGAGACGTTTGTTGATAAACCTTTACAAGATTCTTACAGTTACAATCAAAAAAAGCCTTTAATACAAATCTAAATGTGTTTATATTATTTAGGATAAGTATTCAATTTAAAAGACCCTAAAAAAATGCAATTTGGTCTTTTTCAAAACCAAATTATACTTGGGTGTATTAGTGAGATAAGTCAACACTATAATAATAATAATATTTAGCACCGCGTCTTACTACCCGTTCGGGTTATACGCTTTAAGTACTAATTACTATAATGGATTAGGAATTGGGAAGGTTGAATTAGAGGAAGTGAACCCGCATTTGCGTGGAGGGAGAGTGGAAAACCATTTAGGAAAAACTACCACCAGTTCACCCGACCGAGATTCGAACCTCGATCTCCCCGTCCTCAGCAGTCGAGCTCAACACGACTAGCGCGTTAGCCAACTACGCCACTGAGGCGGGTGTCAACACTATACTTTCTATAGTTTAAGGCTGCTATAAAGTTGTGCGGCCATACGCTTATTGTCTGAATAGTTCTGGTATTTTGAGTGGTCCCACTTTTAAATATTTTCAGATCTCCAGCTTTATATGAAAGGTATTTTAATCACATATAATTTGGTCACCGTAGGCAAGAAGGTAAAAGATATAAGCCCGGTCATGTCTACCCTTGGGGATTTTCCGAATAATATATTCGCAGTTTTTTTATCTTCCCATTAATTAATTGTTTTATTTATCACCCGATAAATTAAGTCATCAATAACATTCGAATTAAAGTACCAGTAAAAATATACACCAAGTGTATTTCACTCTCCATTATTAGCATGAATATACTATTAAATGCAACAATGCCATGAATGGAAATAAACATAAGTATTGTTTAATTGTGTTACTTATGCGTATTACCTGAACATTTAGTAAGACGGAGTGCTAAAAAAAAGTGTTACTTGTTAGTCCAAAGATATTTAAAATTAAATTTAATGAAATATAGGTGTGTTTATATTGTACCCAAAAGGAAAACAACCTTCTTCGTAACAATACTTTTATTTTCACACCAAATAGTGATACATATCAATTTACATAATAAGTTTAAATAACCATAGATATCTCTTCAGAGCGAATGGAAGAAAACATTTGAAACACATCTCTATTTAGGGCAAAGTCGTAGCTTCACTGAGCCGAGTCCACATGCAGAGCTAAACGCGGATTACCAAAATTTAGAATTTATGACAATGGATACAATCTCTCTTGAAATAGACTCCCTATATCTAGAATCATATAACACGAGCAACAAAGCCCCCTTTAATTAATATAATCAGCTCTAGCGAAACATATTCTGCAGAACATAACTAGGGAACATTTTCCTCTTAAAGAAAAACACGAAGCACAAGTAAGATAAAGGCTGACAATTAAAGCTGAATGCTGTTTCCTTAAATACATGCGTAAAACGTAAGAAATATACATGTGGTCAGTTATAACTAAATACAAACTGTCTCCTTAATGTACAAGTGTGAATTGCAAACAAGATACAATCAATCACCTCAAGGGTGGCCCCCATAGCCGTCTAGAACCGTCTAGAAGTAAATTAAAACCATTATAACAAGCCAATATATACGATCAGCGATTCCTAAGCTACCCTACAACATGCCCATTGAAGGTAATATTCTTGATCGTGGGGCTAGCGACCAATAGGGACAAGACATGACAGAGGTTAGAGAGAGAGAGAGAGAGGGAGGGAAGAACATGACACGTGATGTTGAACCAAACTAGCGTCAAACAAAGAACTCCACGAAATCATATTAGTCTATGTATATTTTCTGCCACGTCGGTATGTTTCTGTCGTTGCACCAGCACATAGTCACTTCGAGTGGCCGTGGTCCGTGATTCAATAAAACAGCGAAGTCCTTCAAATGATAAGTCTTTACGTAACGTTTATACCATAATGTTACAATATTAATCATGGCCTTGATAAATATTTAGTGAAACTAAGTTAATAGGTAGTTTTAATATAATTTTTTTGTTCAGATGTACACTTTTCTCATATTTTCCAGTTCATTTTTGATGCAACACAAGTAGTATAGGATAATTTAATACTTTATTAAATATGTTTGACTTCCCTGAGAGCAGAGTTATAACTAAGAATAACCCTATTAGTATATACTTGTTTAGTTTAGTTATCACGTCTTAACCCAAGACTTAAATAACGAACTAATCCAAGTCAGAAACTAGACGGATACTTTTAAAGAAAGTACATCCTTACTAGCGTGAAAAAACAAATGAAAGAACCACAGTGATACATTTATTACTTACTCTCTTAATGGCATTTGAAACTCAAAAGTTCATTAGTTCACTAACAAAAGTACGCCACCTATCCCTATCTTGAGCTAGTTCTACCCAGCCCTAACCAGTCCCCCTCATTACACCCTTTCTCCCTTAGGTCCATTCTAATGATATCCTCCCATATACGTCTAGGTCTTCCCAATATTCTCTTCCCAGTGTGTTTGCTATTCAGTACTTTGATCAAGGTTCTAGAGTCTCCCATTCACACTGAATATCCTGCTCATCGAAATCTATGAGACTTGATTAAACAAACAATGTATTTTTATGAGTAGAGGGAACGTCACTCAACACTACGTAACCTCCTCCACTCCCCATTAACCTCATATGTTTTCTATTTTATTCGAGCACCCTATATTTATTTTGTTATATACACATATAGAACAACTTGTAAAATTATTGTGTTGTATATTTTAAATTTTACATTCCTTGAAAGCGTATAACCCGAACGGGTAGTAAGACGTGGTGCTAAATAATAATAATAATAATACATTCCTTGAAAACAGGGGAGATGTAGACAAATCGTTGACCGAGTAAATGCATATATTTCCCGATTGTATTCTTTTTCTTCAAATATAATATTGTTATTGCTAATTAATATTGTTCTTAAATACTTTAACTCAACAACCCTGTCAAATGATATGTTGGTTGCCATTTTCTCTAAATTATGGTCCTTATCTGAGGGGTCGATAGAAATTGAAACGTGAAGAAACATAATCACTACTAATCATTACTAGACCTTTCCTTAAGACGCCTACTCTGATTAAGTTCGGGACCCAACTAAACTGTTGCTCTGTCATTAAATAGAGGGGGGAGGAGGAGGAGGGGGAAATACCCTAATGTATCCAGCTGAAATTCGTAAATAGAAGTCCCGTGAAAAGAAATTCAGTCTTTGGTGAGTCTATTGCCTTATTTTGCGTGATAAGGCAGGCCTGAGTACAGACTATTTAATTGGATGGTTTAGACTCTTAAGTTTTTAATGTAGCAATATTTTGTTTAATTTTGTAAAAAAAAATAATTGTTCTATAAGAAATGCAAAAACACTGGTCTTTACTCGCCTTCCCTACATCACCAGCTAAGTCCTCTTCATCATAAGACGAAGAAAACTGGATATTTGAATTGTTAGAATATATAGGACATACATTTTACCTTTTTGGAAAACTATATGAAATGAAAATCACTATTTAGTGACTACCATCTTTGGCACAATAGTCAAAATATCATATAAATTTGATTATTTTCAAGAGAGAAAGAAAAGTGTGTTTAGGGTTTATTGTGTAACGTTTTCTCCCATAGGTCCCTGTTTTCATCTCCACCCCCCCTCCCCCGTATCCTTTCACGTAGCACAGTTCCACCCACACCCGTTGAGGGGAAAGACGTCATCCTCTCCCCAGTTTGCTGGTTTGTTTCTCTGAGAAGATAAAATAAGGCGACCAGTGGGTTACTGCGACGTTGCACTGGGCTTTATTAATTTATCGGACCTTTTAGGATTACTAGAGGATTTCAGTCGCGTTCTGGTAAGAAGGCCCACAGTTGGTACAGTCAGTTTACATGAAAACTGTTACTTCCATTATTCAGTGCTGCTTTAAAAAAAATATAAAAATAGATAATTTAATAACAAATATCATAATAAATTTATATAACAATAATAGGACGGTAAAAGTAATCAGTAATTTTCTTTTGCAATTTGATGCTTTTCATAAATATATACTCTATTACCAGCAACATTATATGATTTTTGAACAGGTATTTACCTTTAGTCCAACACTTTTGCTCAGCCGGTAGCATGTCTGTCGACTGAGCTTAAGTCCCAAATTCGATTCCTGGAATGGCCTAAAACATAATAATTGATGAAATGTGAGTTATCCTTTCACAGTGATGAATTAACGACTGGGTGATAGATGATGTGTTTGTTATAGATTCAAGTTAGTTTATAAATCGTATACTGATATAATCAGTCTGTTCAGAAATCGCACTTAAAAAAAAAAAATAGAAGCTAACTTTATTTCTGAAAAACATTTGAATTCCTTAGTAAGAAACATTTAAGAATATTAAGAAAAAATAAAATTCAATTTTAAGTGAATTTAAGCTGGACATGTTTTATTAGATTGACATGAAAAATCCTAAATATGTAATAAAAATATAATATATATATGCACAATAGTTAAAATATATTTGTAAAATATTTGGTGGTAATGATTACAAGTTATGTTACAATCTCATTAAAAATGTGTTACAACCATCTAAAAATAAGGTACATTTTAAAATAATATTCAATAGAGTCATAATTCATAATTACACTTAAAATTAAGTTGTAAAATCAAAGGATGATGTGACCATGCGTATATTGAATATTAATATATTAATCTTGAGAATTGATTGAATATGTTATTAAATTTGAAGGGTACAAGTTGAATTTATTTCTTAGCTGTAGTTCCCTGTTCCTTGATTCCTGGCTGAAAATGCTGCACAGTTATTTTGACGACATGATTAAATGAATCATCCTCAGGTCAGAAATTAAAACTATGTGCACCATTTGCAGCCAGGAATCAAGGTACAGGCAACTACAACTAAGAAATAAATTCAATTTTTATCCTTCAAATTTAATAAAATATTATATAAGTTCTGAAGAATAATACATAAATACTCGATATACGCATGGTCACATCATCCTTTGATTTTACAACTTAATTTTAAGTGTAATTATGATTAAAATGTCTACTATTTTAAAATGTATATAATTTTTAGATGGTTGTTATAACTTCCAATACATTATTAATCAAATTGTAACATAAATGGCATTAATATTACCAAATATTTTACAAAGATCTTTTAACTATTGTGCATATATATTATATTTATATTACAAATTTAGGTTTTTTGTGTCAATCTAATACAACTTGTCCAACTTAAATTCACTTAAAATTGAATTTTATTTTTTCTTAATAATTCTATTTTGCTAATTAGTAAAAATATTCGCAGTACGTTTATTGATTAATTTTTTATTGAATATTAATAGAAAATATATTATACATAGCATAGCTTGATCTTACAAATAATGTTAATTTTATATATCAACATAATATTACTTTGAAAAAAATACAGCAAATGTCGAGTGAATATGTATACATTTGTTATTATTATTATTATTATTATTATTATTAGCACCGCGTCTTACTACCTGTTCGGGTTGTACGCACTTACGCTAATGTGTAATGGTAACCTACAATTTAACGTGGAATCCGAACCACGGTGGAGGCCTGGCATTCCTCACATTCACAAGATGTCTTGTCAGAGGTGAAGGAAGCTATATATTTGTTGAAAGCCAAATTGTGACCAATGTATCTAACAGAGTGTATTTAAAATTTTGAATGCATCGATAAAGAAACGCACGGTTATGAATAGGAATTCATGGAAGTCATAGGGGAGCCCCTAGCTTATTATGAAATTCCTAGACTGAGACAATGCCTTTCTATACTGTCAGCATTCAGATTATAAAGGAAAATATTATGAACCCAGAGTTTATACGGTGACAAACTGATAGGGTAACAGATCAGCTGTGTTCGGTACTTCATCAGGCAATTCGGGTTAGTACAAGATCTAGAAAATACTAGAATTTTTTTTAGCACCGCAACCCTCTACCCATTCGGGTTATAAACTTTAAGTACTAATTACGTTAATGGATTAGGAATTGTGAAGGTTGAATTATAGGAAGTGAGCCCGCATTTGAGTGGAGGGGGAGTGGAAAACCATTTGGGAAAAACTACCCCCAGTTCACCCGACCGAGATTCGAACCTCGATCTCCCCATCCTTAGCGGTTGAGCTCAACACGACTAGCACGTTAGCTAACTACGCCACCGAGGCGGGTAAGATACTAGAAATAAAGTAATTTAATAATAGATAATGTTTCTTTACTTTTTACTTTATCTTGATCCCTCAGAGAGAGAGAGAGAAGTATTGTGATGAAAATAATAGTAGTAATGTTAAATTTTGATAAATGTCGACGTTTTATGACCCCCTGAAACCTAAAAAGTAGTTTTCGCTATGCCGTCTGTATGGTTTTTCTTAGAAACTCGTTTTACTACCCCTTTTGGTTATACGCTTATGTACTAAATACGCTAACGATTTTAGGAATTAGGAAGGTTATATTTATAGGAAGTGTACCAGCACTTCCGTGGAAGGAGAGTGAAAAAAACATTTTGGAACAAACCCCGCCAGAACACCCGATTGAGATTCGAACCTCGATTTCCCTGTCATCGGCATTCTGGTCTACTGCGAGGTCGTTAGATCATGTGGCCACCAAAGCGGGTCTCTGTCTTTCTATATCCCCGCATAGAGTCGAAACAATTTTACAAATCTGGCTATGACTTGATATCTAGGGATATCATAAGGTTTTACTGTTCTACTGAGGTTTTTTTTGTTGATATCTCCGCAACAATTTGAGTTGGGAAATAACTTATGATTGCAAAGTTGTAGAACTATTGAATTTAAATATATATATGCTATGAGATAGACTTAACAGCTCAGTTTTCGTACCTTCATTAAATGTGTGTCCTTCCATCCTCGATCTTTAAGAAACCATTTATGACAAATACTTGTCCTGCAAATTTTGTAAAATAAGAAACTATTTAAGTTTTACAAGCTATGTCTTCATTCAATAAATTAGTTTGGTCTGGGGATTTTTCATGAGAGCTTAAAGTAATTAATATATATTTCAAAGTCATTAAATTCACAACTTTTAATTAATTAGAAACAACCTAAGATATATTTTAAGAATAGGGTATAAGGGGAGTGATGCAGCAATTGAGGAGTTTCTAACAAAAACTTCAATCTTATAACGTCAAAGATTTCCAGATTATCACGTCCTCTTGTTTTAATTTCAACCATCTGTTATTGTGTCAATTCATCAAAGCCGTTTGTAATAGTATTAGAAAATATAATTTCTTAAAACACGTTACTAGTCAAACATAAATGCAATTATTCGTTATTATATGTAATTTATGTGAATACTTCTGATAACACCTTGTTCTCATTCATACCTTTTACCTGTTTTATTACCTTAATAAACAGTCGATCTAGTCATAGCTAAGATTACTAGAAAAATTCATTAAAAATTAATTGAATTTGTGCTAATAGCAAATGTGTGTATTTATCATAAAAAATAACATGTTAAAATAAATCCCTAAAGATTTTGTACTGTAACTCTGTCGTCCAAATTATATTCGTAATAATTGAAACATATCAACTTAATAAAGACTCACCTGATAATGTAGACGGCTAAAGTTTTACGTGGGATTTTTTTCAACTAGAATAATATTAATAATAATAATAATAATATTTAGCACCGCGTCTTACTACCCGTTCGGGTTATACGCTAATATTATTAATGATGTTGATGAAAACCCATCAACTAAAACAAAAATAAAGGATAACAATTTATATATATGTATATATACATAATTTATAGACATAAAAAATATTATTTAAATAAAGTTAAAATTAAATTTAAATAAATGACAGTAACAATAAAAATAGTTTTTTTTATTTTACTTCACACAATACCATATTTATGATAATTTCAAATATTTATAACATAATAATAATAATAATAATAATGATAATAATCATCATCTTACTTTATTACTGGTAAATAAATGCCCAAACACTAGAGACCACTCCTTTATAACTTTTTTATTTATTCGCGAACGAGTGTACCCTAGTCCTGTCCACAGACTGCAGTGAATGTTAAGCCCAATTTAGGAGCATAAGACCAGGTGGTCCTTACTTCCTAATAGCGACAAATCCTTACTGGCGTAGCCCCGGACCCCTGCGTTCAAACTGTATGGAAAAATTACACACATCCAATTATTATTGTTGAACTAAATTTAAAAAAAACTAATATAAACTAGATATATCATTCAAAAATCAAAGATATAAAAACTATTAAAGAAAGACAGATAATTAAAAAAAAATATATATATATATATATATAAAGTTATTATTCTTAGCACCGCGTCTTACTACCCGTTCGGGTTATACGCACTTACGCTAATGTGTAATGGTAGGGTGATTGTGAGATGAAATGGAGGACCTACAGTTTAACGTGGAATCCGAACCAGGCCTCCACCATGGTTCGGATTCCACGTTAAACTGTAGGTCCTTCATTTCATCTCACAATCACCCTACCATTACACATTAGCGTAAGTGCGTATAACCCGAACGGGTAGTAAGACGCGGTGCTAATAATAATAATAATAATTTTATTATATATATATATATACATTAAAAAAGATACATTTTGACATATATATTAAACAAACTATCTTTCTTATATACGAGTATATATAGTTCCCACAATACAGTATAAAATGTATAATTTAAAAAAATATACTTTTATTATTAGGTAAATGTATGTTTATTACAAATGTTTGGATTGAGTATTTTTTAAATGTATTAATCTAAGTTTATATTGTGTAAATTAATTTAATTTTACATTCTTTAGCATGTAAAGGAAAAAAAAGATTTATTTTTCACTATTTTCATTTTAGTTTTAGTTTAACTTATTTCAATGTATAAAATTAGTTTATGTGTTTTATTCTTTGTCAGACAACGCGGGCCTATCATATACAAAAAAAAAAAAAAGATCTTATTTGTATTCTTACTACATAATTTAAGTCTAAAATAAAGAGTTTCACGGTTTCTGATATAATTTGGATGATTTTTAAATCCTTAAACAAACATGGTAGTTTAACAATTTTAGCCTTCTTGCTTGGTGACATATTTATATGTGACTTCTACAGTTCTATTAAGATAAAAAAGAAATTTCCTAAGAGGTACAAAAGTCACTAAATTCATATATCTACAGAAAGAGAAAGCTATCTGATATCCAATTGTCACGTTTGATCAATAATATCAATACCTATGTTTGTGGCCGTTTTGTTGTTTCGGAAATGCCACCAGAGGTCAGGCCTCTTAACCTTTTTTCTTGTTGTTGGATTGGCTTAATTCCCCCCCTCCCACCTCTCTCTCTTCCTTGTTTTTAGTGTATGCTTATTCGGACATGTCTAGATAGGTTCAGTTTGACCACACACACTTCACAGTGCGTTGCTTCGCTTTGGATAGGTATCTTACACTCTGTGTGTGTGTGTGTTGTATAATCAGTGTTTCTTTTTATTTCGTATGTGTTTAATCACGTATATTCGTGATTTTGTTTCTTGAAGTTTTTTCGTCATCCTATATGTGAATTATCGACTCTCGGGCCAACGTTCAGTTCGTTTATTAAACCAGAAAGAAAGCTTTCTTCCGCTGGGTCGCGCAACTAATCACTTTAAACTCTTACTTACTGTCTTTCGCGGTAATATTGAAAATGTTATGACTGCATGTTAAGGAAAATAGCCTTCTGTTACCCCGAGCTATTCTAAGTCCAACCACCCGACTCTTCGAAGTTATATTCAACAAAAGAGTCAAAAGGTGACCACGAGTGCAACAGCAGAGGTAAGTGTTAATCCCACCAGAGTACTTTTTATAATCCGTCCTTTATCACTTGTCAATTCAAGGATGATCATCCGTGGGTTTTTGTTGCTGTTTTTCCGCTAGTAATGTTGATCAAAAAAAGTATGTTTGTATTTTTAAAAGCTCCTTCCTAGTAGAATCTTATTAAAGCTAGGCTTTACCTTTGGCCTTAAATTTGAAATTATTTTTTTAACGCTGGTATTTTCAAAGCACTTGTGTAGGGCTGACCTATCTAATAGCTTGTAGTCGTTACAGATTGCAGGTGTTTATCCAAAATAAAAGTTGCTATCGGGGCAGTAACAATAATAATAAGTTATTTTGTGCACCTAAACAAACAGAACCATTTGAAAGCGCAGCTCACATAAATGTTTACGTATTTTTGAAACGAACTGTATGAAGGTAGAACTACCGCGAGTGTTCAACGTTGCAGGTAGGAGAAAGCACACACACTTGCCTTGATCATAAGTAACCCACCCTCTACGTGACTGTTGAGGGTGGTGTAAAGTATATAGAGGTTGTAAGCAGAGAAGGAAGGGAGTTGGAGGAGGGTGGAGAAATAATATTATGCCACGCCCCATGCTTCCTTCCCTGCGGGGGCTGTTTGTCTCTCTGGGAAACTGCGCATACGTACCAGGGTAGCAAGAGAACACAGGAGGTAACAGGATTGCTTCCAACTTGTGAAAATTCAGTGGAACGTTATCTCTTGAGACGTTAAAAACAAATCTGTGAGCGTTCTATACGAGTTTTTCTTGAACATGTTTTACAATTTATCTGATCCCTAGATAGAGGATATTTACCTATAGGGGATGGGTAAATCAAGTGTCGGAATCTTTTTTTTTTTATGAGATTATTTATGGAATAAAATCCACTACTTGACAAACTAGAGTAACACATTAACACTGTGAGAACAATCAAGTCCCTTTCTGTGTAGTAAGACAGAGATTAAAATAGAATAAAATCTTCAAGTATTTAAAAAAAAAATGGTATATACAGTTTGCCTTTCATCATAGAAAACTTAACTTTAAAAAATAATTCTTATTTAATTTTATGAAAAGTCAAAAAACAACAAATTATTAAAATAGGCCTAAATTTTGCTACTTTAAAATCTTGTCAAATATAAGTGGGCCCACACTATTTTTTTATGCTTATTTAAAATCTTTTAAGTACACGTGAACACACACTATTCGTTTCTGATGTTTGTACAAAATTGGTTACAAATTACTTTGATACTCGTTAATTGATTAGGATACAATTAATGTTAAGCCTGTGTAAATCTTCTAAATTTATAATACAATCTTAGTAAGATTCGGATTCTAAATTTAGAGTCCCAATATTGAAATATATGGGTACGATTCAAAATTTCGAATCCAAATAAGTCTTATATTAGGATTCGATGTGTTTGCTTTAAATTTAAATCTATTCATACTTACTTTACAAATTAATATCATCAGATTGGAAATCAAATGTGTGGTATAGTGAAGAGATACATTAACTTGAGTACATATCATATAGGAATCACGTGGGAGACATATGTTTGTGGCAGTGAATAAAACATTGTACTATAATTAAAAAATCCGTGTGATCTATATTTGATTTTTAACTTTTTGAGATAAATACTGTTGATTAACTTTTTTAATAAATCTAAAATGTTTAAAATATTTATAATTTATTGGATTTGATCCGAAAACTTAGCACTATAAATATTAAACCATTATTTGATTTGAAACAATATCATAGTAATCCTAAAACAAACTAATTGATTCAAATCTGATACTATTTTTAAAATAAAATATTAGATCACTTTTTTAAGCATAGGTTTCGATTAGGATTCGATAAAATAAATTTAGCATTAGATTCAATTCTGATTTGACTCGACATTTTTTTTAGGAATGAGATTTGATTGGGATTAGATTCAAACTCGAGAATGATTGATTCAAATTGGCTCAATAATTGCCTCATTGATAATACAAAATAAATATAGTTGGCAAGCTGTTTCACCCTCCTCAGTGGCGGTATGATATAAGGCGGTAGTTTGGACTTTTGAGAACGAGGACATCAAGGTTCGGGTATACTGGGATGGATTTTCCAAAAATGTTTTCCACTCAAATGTGGATAAACTTCCCATAAATATTACCTTTCTCTTTCTTAAAAATATTGGCATAATTAGCACATATGCTTATCATTCGAACGGGTAGTAAGACGCAATGCTAAAAAAGAGACAATTTTTAACACCAACGTAAATGTTTCTGTATTTCGTGATATAGCTAGCCAGTTATGATGAATTAAAAAAAATAACTATAATTGTTCGGAATAGCGCTACTTAAATAATGAAATACTGTATGCCATAAAATTTAAGAAAGGTGTTTAGTTTTTAAAGAAAATAATAAGCACCTAGATTTCTAAGAAAATATTGGTTCTTGGCAATGTTTTATTATTTTAAATACTCCTACAAGACTGACATCTTGGTTCGAGTTTCAATAGGCTAATTTCGTCTCTGGTGTGTATATGATAGTAATAAATATTTATAAAAGTAATAAAACATAATTACTGAAATTAAAATAAATGTCAGAGTGCACCGCACCGAATTACTCTCGCGTTTATCTTAAAATTGATATTTTCTAAAAACTAGTAAGATCTGTGAAATTAAATGATAGGTCTATACATTGTTGTAGAAACACTGCACCAAAGACAACGAATTAAATAATATACAACGTTACTTAAACACTCTATGGCATTAGGAACTAGGAACACTACTACAGAAAAATTGAGAAAATAGAAACATCTTTGGCCACCAAAGAGAATAAGAATCAAATTCATTCTCGAAGGGCGGAATTAAAAAGGATACACATTTAATCATAGTTAAGAAACTAATAGTTTTATAAAAAATGTTTAAAAAAAAAGATTTCATCTTTAATAGTACAACAATTTTACGATGAAAAGATATTTCGTATCTTGAATAGTTGCGGAGAAATTATGAAAATGGGAATGTTTTCCTCATGTAAAATATACTCGGTCATTTTCATGCGAATACGAGTGTTTTCATCTTTTTTTATAGTTAGAAACAGTGTCTACATATAAAATTTAGTCAAAAAACGCTATAGGAAATTTTGAGAAACTCTATTTTTTCTTTTTTGCCCTTTAGTGAACTATCCTTAATTTTAGGGTTAAATGTCTAATTAAAAAAAAACCTATGGTGTGACCTTATGAACCCCAGATACCAAGTTATAGCCCAATCTGTAAGATAACTTAGGCTATAGCCCGAGGTACAACAGACTGAATTGCGAAAACATTTTTTTTTTGTTTCAGGGGGTCATGAAATGTCTACATTTATTAAAATCTCTAGATCAATTTTTTTGACGATCACAATACTTTCTCTGAGATGTAAAGAGAGAGAAATATATATATATATATATATATATATACATTCTTAATTGTGAGGCTAATAAATCAAGGTAATATTTATTTTATCACTGCTACCGACCAAAAGTGAAAGGTGTAAATAAATAGATAATTTTATTTTTCAATTTTTTATTGTGAGCTATAATCCTAGTGATAGCTATTATTTCTCGACTGAGCTTTAATTGACTGAATTATAATTTAATTTAATAGACAGCATTCTTTTGTACACAGCTACACATATTTTATTAACCACCCAATAAAAAAAATTAAAATATATTATATTAAACTGAAGTAGTTTAAAATACTATGCACGTAAATTAGTACTTGAGGACGAAAATTTAAAGTAATAATTTAATTAAAATGTGTTTTTGTTAATTAAGTCATGTTTGTGTTATTTGTTTATACAAAATGCTTTATTTAACAATAGCCATGTATTCGGTACGTATCACATTAATACTAGTTACAAAATTACCCCAAATTGGCCTTTTAATAATATCATATAGATATAAATTACCTCGAAGTCCATAAAAACATTTTTTTGTTCAACTTCTCAATATTATTAGGCCTATATGCGTTATATGAACAAAATAGTCATGTTTTAAATTGTGTTGATAATATTCACAGAATACTTTGTGATACAATAAGAGGGACTATGATTTAATACAATTCATAATCTTAAGTTAACAATAAGTATATTTATAAACGGGGAAAGCATGAATAATATTGTTATTTTTTCAACATATAGTGTTACATAGCACTGTGATGTACCCCCTTTGGTCCCGTGTAACATCATGTATACATTAGAGTTCCCCCACCCCCTGTCCCATTTAACAGCGTTATGTGGTTTATGGATGAACCCTAATGGCAAGATAAGCTAAATATGATCGCCTTAAATTGTTATGATGAGCTCTAGACCTGGTGGGTGGCAATTAGTTTCTATCTTGACGGCATACTGAGAATAATAACTTATTTTATACACTATTATTTTCACTTTAGTTCTGTATGTATGTATGTATGTGGAGCATTAGACCACCAACCAACCTTGTTCATATTTTGTAATTGCTAAATTAATATTATATATATATTTCTTTTGATTGATAATAATAATTATATTTTATTCACGATATCACCTTTATAATAAGTTTCTATTTTACGATCTGGGAAAACCAAAGAATTTTTAAAAATCAGGGTTGATATGCTTTTATGAAAATTCTTGACTTCGGAGTTTTCATAAAAAGAAATATACATTTTACCAGTAATTTAATTTCAGAGTAACTATCAGAAATCTAGCTACCCTATTAAAAAAAAAAGGTCTAATGATTATTTAAGACATTAAATGCCAGTGCTCTTTGCCAAATTCCATGAATATTGGAGATTAACAATTAGTTAACACCGATCTTATACATTAATACAATTATTTAAAAGAACCTTAGACTTCCAGTGATTATTTTAATCACCCAGGCTGCTACATAATTTTAGTTAGCTAACCCAATTTTCCTGACAATAACACCTGTTTTCCAGGTGCGTAATAAACCTGGTAATTATTTAATACATCTATATGGAAAAACTCGTATAGACAGTCAGTAATGAAGGTGTGAGGTTTGAAAGGGAATCCAATAGGTGAATGTGAAATAACTGTAATACCTTGGTTTGGACATGATTAGAGGATGAGTGTGGATCGAGTGATGAAGCAAATATATGAAAGAAGGGTGTAAGGATAAAAAGGAAGGGTTAAGCCATGTGAGATGTGGCTAAATGATGTATGTGAATGTGTGTAAAAGAGAAACATTAATAGTTTTCAGATTACAAAAGCCTTAGTGTATGAATATTGTTGAAGCAAAGGGAGTGGGTATGCAAGTGTATGGAAGTGTGAAGAAAGTTGGTGAGAATGGATAAAGTAGTGAGTTGTTGTTTTTGAGCTGTATACACAGTTTCATGGCTACCTTGTAAGGGGACGTCATGATTAGGGTGTGTATGTATAGATATAATCTTATATAGGTCCTATCTCTTAAAATATTAGTCTGACGTCCATACATGTTTTGTTTCTCACTGACAAAACAACCATCTGGTACAGTAGTACTCATTCGTGAGATAAATAAGTGTGTGCATCCAATCTTAATATTCATCCGGTATATTAGCACTTTTGAGCTAAACTAAACGGAAAAAGGTAAGTAGAATTTAGAAGTATTTTACTTGCATTTCATGGAGCGAGTATGTGAAACTATTTAAAATAAACAACTTTAATGTCCAATGGTAATTCTATCCCCAAACTACCGGTTACATTAAACCAGACAAGACAAGAGTTAAATCTTTGTCGGAGTGCCAACTACCTCAATTTCACCAGGTAGTGCTAATTTCTTATCATATAATCATTCTATCAGTTCGTTTGATGCAATCTTCAATTTCTTCCTCTCCTGTGCCAATCACTTCACCTCTTACTTATTAGAGCCAACATATATACTCCAATCTTTGCCTTTCTGTGCAAATTTTCCCTTCCACTTTACCCCCATTAACCAAGTAACTAATATTATATGTAACAACATTCTATCTCTCCTTTTTTTGAGATTTTTTCATATACTTTTTCACTACATATCTTGTTTTTGTTTACCATCAAGCCAAATCCTTTTACCCGATAGTGTATTTATATATAAAAAAAATCAATCTAAAATAACTATCATTAACCAACCTTAACATTTTTATTATTTCTCCTTTAATTTTTAATCCTGACCCAAACTTTTATTTTACTACCTTCATTTCTTCCTCAACATAAAATTTAAATATCATAAGAGGTGATAGACTTTAGACTTTCCCCCTCCCATTTTAATCAATGCTTGTGCCAATTGATTATCCACTTTTATTAGAGCTAACTGATTCTTGTATACACACACACACACATACACACACACACATACACACACACACATACACACACACACATACACACACACACATACACACACACACATACACA
>CABEEJ010005061.1:43498-54971 GCA_901482245.1 Timema douglasi
GGACGGGGAGATCGAGGTTTGAATCTCTGTCGGGTGAACTGGGGGTGGTTTTTCCTAAAATGGTTTTCCACTCTCCCTCCACGCAAATGCGGGTTCACTTCCTCTAATTCAACTTTCCCAATTCCTAATCCATTAGAGTAATTAGTACTTAAAAGCGTATAACCCGAAAGGGTAGTAAGGCGTGGTGCAAAATATTATTAATAATATATTATATAACAGTTCTCTTTTATCTAACCAACGCGTATTATATATAATCCTTCCAGGAAATCAGCATTTTTTTATATACAAAGGAGGGCAAAATTCAAAGAAATAAAGTGTAGTAAATGTTTTAGAAAAAAAAAACACACCCACTTTCATTACCCCTTTTCCGAAAGTCAAACTTTAATTTTCTTGTCACTGGAAAATCAGATTAAATGAGCTTGATATTTAATCCACATGCCTATCAATGTGAGTTGGTGTGCTTATAAAGGATTCATTAATATTTAAATAAATATAATCTAATCATCCTTACAGCACTTATTCTAAATGTAGTACTTTAAAAAATATGCAATCATTGATGATTCAATATTTAAAAGATAAGCCAGTAGTTCTAGAAGGAACGAATATATTTAAAATTATTTTACGAATGTAGATTTTGTTGTGATATGAAAGTAAACACACATCCTGAAAATAAAAATAAATACGAAACTCAAATTTTAGATGTTAAGACAAACAAAGGTGGTCACGCTGAGTAATGTGTTAGTCTCATTTAGTTTAATTAATTTGTACGCGGAAGATCAGGTTTGGAATCTCGCTAGTATAGAACTAGTCTAAAATAATCATTTCTAACTCAAACCTCCACAGAAATGCGAGTAAACTTCCTCTAAATAGTATTTTTTTTAAAATTCCTATTACGTTAGATAAACTATATGAATAGTAAGAAGCAATGCATGTCAACAACTACAAGATAAGCCTTGCATTATATATTAATGAATATACTTTTGATTAAAATAAGCAATTACATTTAGAACTAAATTATCGATAACAATTTATTCTAGGAAATGCATTCAACAAGAGATTTAAGAATTTTATTTGACAATAAATGTATTGCAATCTTTATTTCTAGCAACTTATAAAGAAGAAAACCAGAATTATATACTAATTATAAATATAGCTTTTATCTCGAAGGTAACATTAAACAAATATTAAATATTATTACCGTAATATTAATTTAAAACAAAGCTAAACAAACACATTTTTATCATAATAGTACGCCTATGGTTTTAAGAGAGAAAATTACTCCCCTTTCAAATCTAGATCGGATAAATACATAAGTACTAATCCCGGTGTAAATAGTCTATTTATTCACCACACGTTCTAAACCATGATAATGTAATCAAAATCGATCGAATCACATACCAATTAAGGTTTATAAATATTTAGTTTGTTGTTTCCATTGAACGTGTTCTATATTTTTTTGGATTGTAGAATTCTGAATTAGTATTTTTCCTCTTAAACAATGAAGCATATGTAAACACTAGAAAGCAAAATATTTGGTTATATGATTTTTGTTTAACATATGCCCATCAGGATCCCGGATGGATATATTTGACAGGAATACATAATTTTGACAAAATATATATCAAAACTACTACTTAAAATTATTTATTGGCTTTTCACAGTTTTTTAAAATTGCACATTCTATTTAAAAATTTTGTAATTTTTTTTTTAACTAAAGTAATACTAAGATTGTAAAAACATATTTAACATAGATTTCAGATGCACATATACTTTTCAGACTGTCAACATGTTTAGTTATAGTTTTAAAATTTACTAAATATTTTTATGGGCAGAGTACTTTTAAACTAAGACTATTTTTGAATATCAATATACCTCCATATCTTAGTAACATCCTACCTAGGACATGTAAGATGCCAAGAACAATTCATAATAGTCTACTTAAATTAGCCCAACTACAATAATAATGAGTGAAGATTCGTTGAGAATATTAGGCAGAATAGTGATGTTATATAGTATCAACCCGTTTTTCTAGTGTTAGATTGTATTTCTGGTGACTGGGCGAGAGTTTGTACTGATAAAAATAAATAATCTGAAATGGCTTTGAACTTAACTCCACGCATATAGGGTATACAATTTTTAAAACCCTATATTCCTTATTCATGTGTAACTAACGTCATTAAAATGTGCCGTACTACCTAAACACGTTAGTAAGACAAGGAATGAAAGGAGATAAGTTAATTTTTGAGTGGTATTTTTAAAACAAAGAAATGCTAGCATTAAATTGGTAGCGACTATGTATCAGATTCGTAATAGTTCTGAGAGTATATCCAAACGCCTGGTCAAAAATAACATGTGGAAAATCACCTTAAATGCGCCTGGCCTTGACTCGAACCCTTATCTACCCACCAATTCGAAACAATTTAAATGTTATTCTAACGTCTTATATCATATCGGCCACCAGTATTAGTTATTAATATATATTCATCGTGAAAATATTTTGATTTAAATTTTCTCTCTTTAAAATCTTTTTCAATAAATGCTTTACAAAAGCGTCTGAAACAAAAATTGTCCGAAATTGTTCTGTAATCCACGGGAAGAAGCGTTCTTCCTGAACTGTGTGGGATTCTAGGCTTATATATCCATCGCAGGACAAAGTCATACTTTCAGTCCTATCAGTAAGTAATTTTATCACAGAGCGCGTCAGTGTTCGAGAGAAAGAGAAGACCGAGATGAAATATGACAATACGGGCTGTCAGGGATGACATTGTTTAACCACCGTTATCGCCACCACGTCCTCCCACCCCCTAACCCCTCTTCCCTTTTCAGGGCTCTTTGCGTTTAGAGACTGAAGCGGAGGAATGCTAAGGGAACAGACAGACAGACATAGGCATATAGAGAGGACTTTATCATTTTGATACCGTCACTGACTTAATAGATAGTTTCTCTGTAGAGTTTGATAGACTTGCTAACGAGTTCTACTGACTTGAATCTCCGGCACAATCAACTAACTGAGAAGGGATTGGTGTGTTTTATTTTAGTTTTGTTGATGGTAATACGTTTGTTCATTAGACAAAATATAGGATACTTTGAAATACTAGAGCTAGAATTAATATTACTTTGTTCCCAAAGTGTTGTATAGCCCTCAGCTAGCAAGTTTCAATATGTAATTGTAAACAATAGTTTTTATTGGTTTTTATTATATAAATTTATTAATGGTTTGAGTATATAATTTATTTTTTGTATTACCTAGATCATACATGTAATGAAACTTCTGACCCTGAAAAAGGATGCATATTTTTCCATTACCATTTCACACAGAAATATACACATGAATTAATCGGTAGAGCGATTAAAAAGAGGTGAATATTCCTAATTCATGCATATTTAAGTAGGAATAATAATAACACATTGTCAAACCCATCCTCTCAAATTACTCTCCATTTTATAATTTTAATGTAGCGTAACAGTAAAAATACTACATTACTCATTTCAATTGAACTTGGTCATGTATTCGTTGAAACTCGTTAAAATATTCCCAATAGCACGGTTCCAATTATAATTTTGATCGTTTAAATTATAACTATTTACGTTCGGTCTGACACAAAAGCCAGAGTAATGAGGGCCATTCTTTACGAGTGACGCAAAATGACCGCAAAACTTGAGCTCAATATTGATTGAATATCAGCAAGGGCTGTGTGACACTGTTATTTTCAGCAGCCAGTTTATCACGAGTTTAACGCTTGTAAAACCTACACTCTTTGTCACATAGTTTAAGACATTAAAATAACAATATAGGGGATGTAATGAAATGCATTGGATTCAAGTTATCAACCATCTTCACTCATACCGTTAAAAATATTGTTTGAAGTAATTAAAAAAAACAGCTTTTAAAATATATTTATAGCTTATACGAATTTAGTTATAGTAAAAAAAATATATTAATTATTAATAATAAATTAGAACGTTAGATTTAGATAAAAGGAAAACATTTTAACCTAATCTTATTTAAATATGTTTGATCATTTCCGTAAATCCAACATAGGACCACTAAATCAATAAAAAAGTTTATAATTTCCTTTTATATATAAATTCATTTAAAATGTACCTAAGGAACATAAATTTTATTTATAATCAAAATATTTTGAAATATTAAGTAATATCATAGCTCTAGTATATTAAACAAATTTATCTTTAGGTGAGATTAAAGGAAACTTGAATTAAGGTCAATATGTTTAAGGTTGATAACAAAAATTCTTTTATACAAAATAAGTAAAATGTTGATTGCTTAGACATATTAATTTAATTTGCCTAAATAGTTATATCAACATATCTTAAAATTTGATATTTTTTTATCCACACAGGGTAATTTGATGATAAGATTTATAAATCATAAAAAGTAATAATCAAATTTAGTGATGGCCATTACAAGTATTCAAGAAATGGTGAAATTACTCTTTTTAGAAAATTCAACTAAACGTATCTACAAAACAAATATTTTATTTTATTCGGTATGGAACATTTTTGTGTCATGAAAATTACCAAAATTCTTACCTTGATTCCCGTATTAAATGTAATCATCTTTGTTCATACTTAATTGTTTGGCCGACTAAATCTGCTTCCATTTCTGTTGTGTTGGTTGGGTGTCTATAGGTCGTATACTTAATCAGACTCGAGGAGAAACCAATCTCCTAGTAAAACATTACAGCATGCTGTCTGTTATTCTGGGAGATTGGTTGACCACATGACTAGATATACAGATTGTTATATCATTTAAAAAAACTTACCGCACCGTTTTGTAATACAATATACCTAAATGTAAGTAAAATCAATATTTTCACTAAGAATTTCAGAGTTTAATGAATTTCAGTCATACCAGTAAGATTGTAAGGTATGTTAAAGGAGCCACGGACATATAATCCACAACGTACCATATTAAACAAACAGTAGTTATATTATAGTGAAACTCATTAGTCACTAAAAAGAGAAGTTTATTCTTTAAACTATTACCTCAATTACATTTTGACTTAAACTTTAATTTACTAGCATTTTATTTAGAGAAATAGTTTGAACATTTTATCATAAAATTCCATTTTAAAAGGTGGTATTTGTTGAAAGTTATTTCTATTAATGCTCTTGCAGGAAATTAAGCAACTGTTTTTTTACTCATTGTAGTATTATAATAAAAATATCTTTTTATTGTAGATATTGACAATACTTGGCCATTTTCAAATAATGTATATTTGTTTTACTGAATATTATTTTTAATAAAGTTCTCTCTTTCTTTCTCTCTATTCTTGAATATTTGCAGCCACTTCTAAATGCTATTCTATAGCACCAGCAAACACGAGTTCATATCATTTACATCAAATTTCTTTCCTCGTCTCTATACGTTTTCTTTCATTCAAAGCATCTGCCAACTTCTTATCAACAGTAATCAAATTAGGAGTATTTCTTTATTTTTATTCTATCTTGAAATTCTTTTTAAAGTTGTATAAACCTAAGTTAAATTCTCTTAGAAGAATATTATAAATCATTTCCTATAGAATGTGCAAAAAATAATGGCCACTAGCAAAATATAAAATTTTATCAAAAAAATATTAAAAATAATAACTATAAGCTATACCTATATAAATTGGCTTCATGATATGTATATTAATTTTTTCGAGTTGACTATGTATAAAGTCATGTATAAAGTCAACTCTAAATTCTACATATATTCAATACACACATTTTATTATATATTTAGTCAAATGGGACAAACATACATTTTCTATAATTCATCCTCGTTTGCAATGAATATCGAAATACACCATTTTATATTATATTATTAAACTATTATCATTTTAAAATCTGTGATCCCAACCAACCTTAAAATATAAGGCTATCAATCCGTGGCTGTGGTTTTTACCTATTTTTCTCGTTAGATACGAGAAAATTCGAGTTTAAACATTTTTAGTTGGATGTTTACCAAGACGCGAGTTTATTGTGGGTCAGTACGATACCTATGAGCCAAGCTATCCGTTAGTAGCAAGATCAAAAATTAGTATGATGTTGTTTACAATACTTTAATACCTATCCTTGCTTACGAAAGCACTTCCAAGAACTATTACTGTAGCACAAGGGTACTTGGGTACTTTTATATAGAGGCAAGACTCTGGTCTCCAGAATACGGACTGCACCATGCCAATTCTGAATCTGGAAGGTTAGCAATCATTTATTATTATTATTATTAGGTGTATTGTCTTACGACAGGTCTATTCCCTGAGTGAATATTAGACCACCAGTCCTCTACCTTTTCCTTCAGCTCCCGAAATTTTCTTCTTTCCTTCAAGCCAACCAATAGTGTATTCCTCCTTCTTCCTAAGCTCCTCTTTCCCTAAAACTTTTTCCTTTATGACGTCGTGCAAAATATAGTTTTGCCTATGGTTGTGTCCGATCAAGGTTGCTTTGTACCATAGAATCACATCCAAAATATTCCCCTTTTCCTCCACTCCTTTCAGGACTTGTTCATTTGTCACCCCGTCTGTCCACCCACTATTCTCAAGTCTTCTCCAGCACCACATTTTCAAAGTTCTCCAAGCATTTCTTTTCCATCTCCCTAAGAGTTTAAGCTTCTGCTACATACAGCGCAATGCTCCGTATCATTTTAGGTCTTTATTACATTGAATACAAAACTATTTACGATCACCATATATACATATGAACTTGGGAAAATATTTTTGAAGTTGGATGGTTCCAATCTAAAAGGTGTAAAAATCCACATTTTTGGCTGGTCATTAAGAGCTAAATGCCCGGGAAAGGAAAGGTAACTGGTATAAGAGTTTATAATGGAGCTTTGTGAAGCGAATAATGTAATTTAAGAACGGGGGTCACAACACACATTTCATTGGTATTTGTACTTTCCTTTTCCCCCGTTTATTCTCCTAATGACGGACCGCTCCGTCCAGTAACGCTCTAAATTTACTTGGTTTCTGGGAGGTATTATTTATTGGTTGACTCTTCCAGCAACTTTAGTAATGGTTAATCTTTTTGACACTTGCATAAGTACTCTTCTAGTGAACAAACTGTTTAGTCAATCTTATTATTTTATAATATTTTCTTCACGTTTATATCTCAAAATATTCCCCGTTGGCAATTGTCATTGTGGAAAAATTGCCAAAAGAATTATATTTATACAATTTTAAAATGTGAGAGAAGAAAAATGGTAAAATTGACTTTTTAACAGCCTGGGTAAGTTTGAAAGTGCATCAGCCTCAACATGTAGCTGGGATGAACAGTACAAATTAGGATAGCCGACCCAAATTCACTTAATTAAGATTCAAATCTGCTTGTCATTGGAATCCCAATATATTGTGAACACGCCGCCTTGGGCACTAGTGTGGCTCCCTCTTTTCTTAAAACGATAGGATTGTGTTTATACTTGTCATGAACGAACCTCGCTGATTAGTTGTTGGAACCAGATGGTAAGTGAAGTGCTTTGTATCGTCCTGCCTTGGGGCTTGTGGAATACATTGTGTCACGGAGGATGTGGTAAGTCTCTCGCTGAAGAATGTTACTTCCCACGATGAGATTATCTGAGAGAGAATCGATCAGACATTTTGAAGAGTAACAAGTGAATATCGAAAGGTTATACCCACGGATTATATTTGAATATGGCTTATCACGAATAAGTTTAACCCCTATTGAAGTAAAATGGAACGACATTATAGCACATATTTTCCCATTTCGTGTTTTATAGCAGTTTTAGATTTTGTTTTACATATTTTTAAAAATTAGTTCAGAAAACTACCTTTAAACATTTGTGCCCACAAAAAAAGTACAAACTGTAATTATCTATAATTTGAGGGTTAGGCAAGGTCAGTTCATATTATATCTAAATATCAATTTTGACATGAATCAATGAACAAGTTTCAGCTGTAGCCTTAGGAATAGACAGACAGACACAAACACAGAGATAGATAATTATAAAACACATTTTTTTGGTGTCTGGAGACATATCAAAATCTAGATTTTTTTATAATTTTTAATTCTAAAATTTCCACAATTTCAATGCTACGGAAACTAAAAAAGATTCCAAAACATTATTTTAGTTGGATTACAAATAAAACTCAAACGACCCACACAATTTGGGGTAAAATAAGTGGTCAAACCTTTTATATATTTTTTCAAACAACATGTAAATATACGAGTTAAGATAGAGTAAGTAAATAGTTCATTTTTGATTTGCTGATTGTCGATAGTAGATAAACCATTTTTAACAGTTTTAAGAAAAGATCAACAATTTTGTGCTTGGTTCCTTTCAACAAGCTAGCGACGTAAACAACATTCTCGTTTCTGACACAAAGAAGAGATTTTACATGTTTCCTTTTAAAACCCAGTTAGAAACATTTTTCGATACTTTTATTTTTCCAATTTTAATACACAGAGCATTCAACATGGCTTCTAAGAGCTACAATAGATAAAACGTATTTAATATAACTTAAATTCAATGAATCTCTTGAGACCGAAATATTAACTTAGGTCCTTATCCCACTCGTTTATATCTATTAGAACTACGGATGTTGTAAATGGATCTATCGTGACAATCTGATTTGTTAAATGAACCATACTGCCCAACATCAATTAATTAAGCAAATTCTACTGCCCTAGAGCAAGGGGAAATTAAGTTGCAACACTAATATTTAATTCTTTCACGGAGATAAAAACTGGTTCTACAACTAAATTGTTCATACATTTATTAAATTAAAATTAATAATTGGATCATATTAGTTAATTAAGGGTAATCGTTTTACTGATTATACTAGAGATGATACATTAGTAATTCTCTGGTGCAACAGGCCAAAGGTTTGTTTGAGATCAATATTTGACCAGTCCAGTACTAGAAGAGGCTCGCTCAATATCGTCACAACTAACTAGAATACATGCTCGACCCTAGAGAACCGTCTTTGTTTAATTAAATTGCTTGGAACAAAAAAAAACATGGAGAGAGAAAGAGAGAAACAGAGTTTCAGTTAATATATCCTGAAATGAACACTCAATTCTGTTGAAAATTCCAACTACAGGCTGCCAGAAGTAATACTTTTGTTATGGAAAATTTGGCACTCCTTACAAAATGGTATATTTTAGCTTAAAGTTGACCCAAAGTTATAAAGTTTTTATGTTAAGGTAGCTAATTATATTATTATAAACCCAAAAATATATACAATTTATTAAAATAAAATGTCACAATATATATATTTATATATAAATGATTGCCTGAAAGACTTAATTATATCATTTGTATATTTTTTTTTTACATTTACAATTGATGGACCTCGGATGAAAATTAATAATTTTTGCTTTGAAATATTCTTATACATTAAATCTGGAATCCAACAAATGGGAACTAAGTGTAATTAATATAATCAATTTTTAATTTAATTTATTACAATTGAATGTGCTTATTGTATCAGTATTTTAATGTCATTTACAAACTGTATTAAGCGTAGCCCTTCCTAAGAATATGGTAACGTGGTTATAAAACGACTGGACACGTGTCTGGATACTTTGTGTAAAATTCCCCATGTCCAATCATCACCGCCTATAAGAGTACACGCGAGTAACTCTCCTGTGCGCCGTACATCATTGTCGACGAAACTGGCCTTGTATTGAACAATCCACTTCTTCTCTCGCATGCTACCCACCCTAGTTGCGTGCCTTATTCTACTGCTAATGAGAATTTATTGCATCGATGAGATACTGCATCATTATCTCGGAGGGAAAGCTGTTAAATGTTGAATTTCAAAGTAAACTCGTACATTATATTTCGTTTTAATGGTTTATTACGACTAAATATACTAATTTATTGCGATGGATGTTGTCTAAAAGGCAACCTATAAACTTTTTGAAATATGTATTTTGTTGTTTTAAAAATACGATAGTAGAGATAAAAATGATACTATAAAATAATAAAAGTTGAAATTGGGTAAACATATGATGGATATTCTAAACAATCTGTAAGTAACAATAACATGGGTATTCACGGCGGTTTAATTAACTTAATGTACATATAAGATGTGTATGCATATATACTTTTCTTTTAACATATTATGTTCTAATAATACAGGGTGGCCCACGGAAAAGTAGCCCGCCTCATATATCCAGAAGGAGCCTCACTCTGAATTGTAGGTCAATCCCCTTCCACCCATATCGTGACATGAAGAATGAGCAAGTGAACTGCTTGTCTAAAGCTTTATTGACTCATTCTTCATGTTACAATATGAGTGGAAGGGGGATTGACCTCCTCTAATTCAGAGTGAGGCATCTGCTGGATATAGGAGGTGGGCCACCTTGTATACATTTGAGACCAATATTTGTTTAGTCACAGTGAAATGTCGTTTGCCTTAAATAATGCTACGTACAAATAACAAGAGATTTCTGAAAATATATAACCCAATAAATCACTTTTTTGCCATGTTTCTATCAAATAAGATACTAAGAGTAGGCTAAATGGGACTCGATTCATTGGATTAAAATTTATAAGTTTCTTAAGATGTCTTTGTATATTTAAAAAAATCTTATCACACGAAACCACTATATTGAAAATTAAATTGATCAAATCTAAACATATTCTATAGAAAAAATGTTTAAGAAAACATTCAAAGTCTACATGTTGACCTGCTGTTTTCCCAAAACTATCTAAAGAAAATATATCAAAATAAATATTTATTATAGTTATTTATGAACTATTATAATCGCTAACTATTAGGGCTATTCAAATTTTTACACTGATGGTTTCTTACACTATTATTTATAGAATTTAAATGGATTTATTAATATTAATTATTTCTCCTTCTTAGTTTATATCTTGATATAAACCTTAAATAAATAAGAACTCCCCATTATATACCATTTAAATTGTATGAATAATTGTGTAGTATTTTTTAAGATTCTTCTTAATAAAATATTCGTTAAAAAGTATAACTGGGCTGCTTAGTATTTGGCATATGTTAAAATATAAATAATATTAATATACACATTACTATTTAGGTTACTAATTTTCTATACATGATATATTTTGTTTAGCTTAGAGAGAGCTGACCTCGTAATTATATCTATAAAGGATATTTCAAGAAACAAAATACTTTATGTTCAGTTATAAGTAATTTTAAAAGTTCTACAAATTAAATTGTTATTGGTGACCTTATAATGTAAAAATTGACTTTAGTAAATTTAACGATATAAATGGTGAAAATTTAAAGATAATTAGAGTACATAAAATAAAAACTATATATATGGTCGTGGTTATTGTGTACATATTTAAATATTATTTGAAGCTATAGTATAATAATTGTAAGTATAATTATGTACAGACCTGGTTATAATTATATTTTTACTTAAGGATGGTAACCTGGTGGTCTAGGGGTAAGGTGTCAGACTTCTGTGCTGGCGGCCGGGGTTCAATCCCAGGTCCCGGCACAGATTTATCTGATTA
>CABEEJ010005062.1:0-32733 GCA_901482245.1 Timema douglasi
AGATTTATCTGATTACCAAACCCTTCCTTCACCTCTGACAAGACATCTTGTGAATGTAGGGAATGCCAGGCCTCCATCGTGGTTCGGGTTCCACGTTAAACGGTAGTTCTTCCATTTCATCTCCCAATCACCCCACCATTACACATTAGCGTAAGTGCGTATAACCCGAACGGGTAGTAGGACGCGGTGCTAATAATAATAAGAATACATGATAGTAGATATAGTGAAATTTCTAGGACCCGCTTCGGTGACCGCATGGTCTAAGGCACTACTCTCACAAAAGAGCAGACTTTCAACGACGGAGGAGATCGTGGTTAAGAGCCTGGTCGGGTGTAATTGGTTTCCATTCTATCTCACCATGCAAATGGGGGTACACTTCCTCTAAACTCAACAAACATATTTCCCAAAGGGATAGTAAGACGCGGTGCTATTAAAACAACTTTTCAGCTGCCTCCCTGTGAAATTCATTGGACTGTGTGTGTATACGAAACAAGATTCAGGCTAAAGAGGAAACTTTTTGAGAACGAATGAATGTACCGATAATGCTATGCTGTGACACTAAAAGAAAGCACTCGTCACAAAAACTCACGCGTAAAAAAAGGTATTTAATAATGAATGTGCACGCTTCTGTTTACATACCTAAATAATATGCTTCTTCCAGAAATATTCGTAGATGCAATTACTTTTTTCCATTAGTACGTTTAATATTATTATAATAATTATTTAGCGCCGCGTTTTACTATCCGTTCGGGTTATACGCTTTAAGTACTAATTACGTTAATGAATTAGGAATTGGGGAGGTTGAATTAGAGAAAGTGAACCCGCATTTGTGTGGAGGGAAAGTGGAAAACCGTTTAAGAATAACCACCCCAAGTTCACCCGACCGAGATTCGAACCTCGATCTCCCCGTCCTCAGCAGTCGAGCTTAACACGACTAGCGCGTTAGCCAACTACACCACCGAGGCGGGTAGTACGTTTAATATAAGGGTTATTTGATCCATGGGCTAGGGATGAAGAGGGTTGTTTAAAGGAAATGCATACATGTTTTTTGTGGAAAGGGGTAGGTAAAGACAACCAAATACATCTGGACGTAATTCGAACATCGACATCACTAGCAATCCAGATTAACAAAGTATTAGTATTATTATTTTAGTTGACGTTTCCGTTGGTGGGGTTGATACGGGGTGGAGTAAGGTAAGGAGACGGGGAGAATCCCTATTACATACATTTAAATCTTAAATGGATATTGTTAGAATTTATTGTTTTACAAATCCCGATCTCAAACCCTAATTTTAATTTTACCTAATAATCTCAAATTTGAATAATAAACTTAAAAAATATGTTAAATTTAATAGGTTTACATGACTAAATTAATTCTCAAACTGCTATAGCAATTAAAAATGTATTAACCAAATATTAGATTGATAAATTAATGAAGGATTCAACGATTCAAATGTTCAATTTCTAATTGAAACAAAAGTTTGAACACTTAAATAGGTTTTTTTCCCCTAAATTTTACTAGAATTATAAAATAAAATACCGTAGTAAAATTATACAGAATGATTCAAAAGTACCCGAACTTTGATTTAAAAGGTGTATGTATTTAAATTCAATACATGTTGTACACTGGAAATATTTTGCAATTAAACCTTTACTAACCTTTACAAAAGGTGCTGGATTTGTCCTCCAGCTCAGTAAGAGAGACACATTCACATCTTTGTTGACGCTTTTTTTCAGTACTTCAACTGGGATATCTAACTTTCACGGATCTGTCGATGTTTTTTCTAAAGCCCTGCAGCGTTAAGGTAGGATTCCCTCGGTGCATCTCGCGCCTGCGTCCAGAGGTTGTTATGTGGCCAGTTCCTCCGAGGCGATTGCGACTGGCGACCAGAGCGTGCGTCCAGCGTCTCTACATTGCGTCTGCGTCCACACTGCTTCGAGAGCAGACGCACCTCCGATCAAGCGCGTGTTTTAGTAAAGTTGTTTTCAGTTTTGTGTTTGGCTGGTTTTGAAAATGGTCGAGGATTTCTCAATAGAAGAGGACGAAAATTGAATTGAAGAGATGGCAACTCACACCTCAATTTTTGACATATATTCGCCAGTGTATCGGGACCAAGATGCGAAGGACAACACACGGAAAGAGAGCTCAGTAATAGTTGGTCGATCAACTCAGTATTTTTTATCGATACTATTCCAAAATAACAAAATAACACGGAACATTAAATAAAACACAAATGAAAAACTCTGATAACTGAGGAACGATCTGTACTACACATAAAATTACCCACGACTAGCGACCAAGAGACGCATCTAGGGAAACACTTTATCCCGCCTCTGCGACTCACCACCGCGCGTCTACGACTCACCACAGTGCGTCTACGACTCACCACAGTGCGTCTACGACTCACAACCGTAAGTCTGCGACTCACCACAGCGCGTCTGCGACTCACCACAGCGCGTCTTCGACTCACCACCGCACGTCTGCGACTCGCCACAGCGCGTCTACGACTCACCACCGCACGTCTGCGACTCACCACAGCGCGTCTACGACTCACCACAGCGCGTCTACGACTCACCACAGCGCGTCTACGACTCACCACCGCACGTCTGCGACTCACCACAGCGCGTCTGCGACTCACCACCGCACGTCTGGGTCGCAAGTCGAGCCGAGGGAATCCTACCTTTATAGGGTTGTTGGGTTACACTGTCTCCTTAAGAAAACCTCACAAAAATAAATTTGGAGAAGTCAAGTCTGGTGAACGAGGCGGGCAAATATTTTTCGAGATTAATCGATCATCGAAGAATTCACAGAGCATAATATGATTAAAGTAGGATATTTCTGCTTATGTAAATTATCTTCAAAATCATTTTAATAGGAGAATAAAAACTGCAATTTTGTTTGTAATGTGAAACAGTGCCTAGATACTAATTTCAATCAAAATTGTTTGAGCGGATTTTGAGAAAAAATATATTTTTTCTCATTTTGTCCTTCAGTAAGCTACCCTTAATTTTAGGGTTGGATTTTAATTCCAAAAGCTCCATTATGAAAACACTACTTATCAAGTTTAGCCTGATCGATAAAATGGTTTCAGGTTTAGGCCGATATACAAGGAATCGTGAAAATCACTTTTTTTTTTGTTCCAAGGAGTCATGAAACGTCGACATTTATAAAAAACTCGGTTTCTATATTTTTTTACGATCACAATAACTATTCAAGAGGCCAAGAAAAAAAAAGGAAATGAAATAGATTTGTTTTAAAACAAGTTTTTCAAAACAAAGAGTAAACTTAGTACAAATATAGAATTTTTCTGAAAATAAATATGCATACATTTGATAGTAGCTTTAATTATTCTTAAATGACCAGGAGGTCGGGACTCAAAACCGGTCGGGTTTCCCCACCCTAAATGGTTTTACACTCCACCTCCACGCAAACGTGGGTATATTTAATAAAATTCAACCTCTCAACTCTAGCACATTAACCAAATTAGTAAACATGCTTACAAACTGAACGACTAGTGAAATGGAGTGCTTAAACCAGTTTTCATTATAACTGCGTCTTACTACCCGCACATATGACAATAACTTCAATGAGGTAGGGGCGAGGAAGGAGGTATTTTAAAGATAATATACCCAAATTTGCGCGGAAAAACCAGCCTTAGTAGACCCGACCGGGATTCAAACCCCAATACCCCCGTCATCAGCAGACCGGTCTAACACGAGAGTGACGTCACACAATTCGATACAAGGATGGATGAACACAATGAGCGTGTAGAATACACATAGTATTTTCAGTAGTAGCTGCTGCCTATTTCGTGATAGCTGTCATAATAATTTGAATACATGTTTCGCTACAGAATGTGGTATGAAACCGCCTTTTGTGTACATGGGGCATAACTTTCTACAATCAGCACGAGACGCAGCTGACTAGTTCGACTTCGCTCTGGTCTGACGTGGGCTGTAGAGTTGCTCAAGGTCATTCGCATTATAGCAGAATGGTGCGTTGTTTTCGACACACATGTGTTGGGATTTATAGTTGCCGTGTGTTTAGTCGATCAAAACTAGGGTAAATCATTGCGATGCAGGGTCTGGAGTCAGTCTTGTCCAGTTCGACAACGATGGGGAAGTTTGGTTTTAAATCCCCGATCGTTATAATTGGGTGGATTTTTCTTATATTTATAAATGTCCAGCCTCTCTCTATGCAAATACAGGCAGCATTCTTTAAATTCCTCCTTCAGAATTTCCGGATTAGATTTAAAAATACCAACGAACTAAATATGTCCTAAAAATGTATATTTATGATAATGAATATTATTAAAAAAATACAGCTTTAATCACGGAAGTAGCTTGCAGTAAAATAATTTTTCCGACAAATCTTTAATTATTGATCTGACAAGCTTACAACCAATACGCGAGTAATCATGTAACTGTAAATATTGTTTTTAATATACTCTCTAATTTTTAAAGATAAAATTGTTTTTATTTATTTCCTTCGGCCTATTATAAAACGAATTCGTAGTTAATTCACACTAATATTATAAAGAGGAAAGATTTGATTTTTTGTTTGTAATGGATAAACTCAAAAACTACTGGACCGATTTTAAAAATTCTTTCACCAATATAAAGCTACATTATCAGCGAGTAACATAGGCTATATTTTATTTTAAAAATTTAATTTATTCCTCATAAAAATGTCGATAGTTTTACACAAAGTATAGAAAATTGCCTAAAAATATACTTTCTCCGCGTGCGCTGCAAAAACTATTGGTTTTAAATTTTAAAAAATACTATACATATTGAACGTTCTCACTAATGTGAACAAAAAAGTCCGCGTGACAATATATGTAATTATTATAGTTATGTTACAATAAACGTTTTTTGTTGAAATTAGTGAACTAAAACACGGATGCGAACAAAAAGTAATTATATCCGTATCATGATATGAGTCCTTATCCAAATCAATTATTTGATCAAAACCTTGATCTCCCCGTCATCGGCAGTCCAGTCTACTGCAAGAGCGTTGCTTAGACCACGCGACCACTGAAGCGGGTGTTATGGTTAGCTAGTATTTGATATATATATATAAAAAAAATTATTTCAAGGTGTAGTAGAATTTACAACACTTCAATTGCTCAGCTAATATTTCAAGCACGTGTGACGGAAGGTTAATTAAAAATAAAAATAAACAATCTAAAGTTGCAAATGGTTCGGCTCAAGGGTCGACTCTCAGCGCCGTCCAGTGTGTTTTGAGCTGAGCCCCGTAGCATCCTTTGATGTTCGTCGAAATACCGACATTTACTGGTTGCTGCGAGCTTTCCGACGGACCCGTTTATCCAACGTTGACGAGGCTCGGCTCGCTACTCTGGAAACTGCTTTATTAAGGACGTATGTTCCCCGACCCCGACCGCAAACTTGACTTCCGAGATTCGACAAATAGGCGTATGTGTGTAGAAGTGAGCATGTCATTTTCGACCGAACAGTTTGGCGAGTAGTTCGCGAAGAGGCGAACATTTGACATAAGGCAACTGTCGCGTGGGTAGCGCCGCGCCGCGCAGCTTAGTTAGCTGCAAGAATGGTCGCAGATCAGCTTTCAGCCTTGAGAAGGCTAGTGTGACGTAATTATACATTGTCAGATGGTTGACTTTACAAGAGAATACCTTACAGAAGGTCTGGCATACAATGCCACAGAAACTGAGAGTAAGAACAGAAGCGATCAAGTTCTGATGTCGACACGTACGGGAGATTGTTTGGAGAAATCAGGGAAATGATACGCTTAGCCAATAACAACCCCTAGATCTTTCAACTCAATGTGGACATTTCATTCTGATTGTGTAACCACGTAGTGGTGGCTGAGCGGCCTTAGAAGAAGACCAACATTTTAACCGGCAGACGAAATAAGGAGTGTGAATACTGACAAAGAGATCTGGGGTTCAAATACTGGCAAGGTGGACAAGGATAGTTATTACTTTAAGCGATTACGAGTGCTTTCTCTTTGAGTTAAGCATCTCATCCTTAATTGATAAAATTAATATTGTTTTACCTTCAACACAAGGGATGTTAACAACCTCAAACCCACTTCAGTGGCCCCAAGGTCTAACGCGCTACTATCGCAGTAGACTAGACTGCTGATGACGGGGAGATCAAGGTTCAAATCTCGGTCGGGTGTACTGAGGGAGGTTATTTTTCCAAAATTGTTTTTCGTTCTCTCTTCACGAAAGTGCGGGTACACTTCCTCTAAATAGAACCTTCTTAATCCCTAAAACCATAAGTAACTAGTACATAAGTGTAAAACTCGAACGGGTAGTAACACACGGTGCTAAAAAAAAACTTAAAACCAAGGGGAAATGCACCTAGATTAGCGTGGAAAGAGGAATGGAAAAGCAAAGCAATGAAACACGCGTAGGAAATCACCCTGAGAGTGCCCAGTCAAAATTATGCCCTTGATGTATCCGACCCCAGCCACTTAGTAGATTGTGAGACCGACGCTTTAAACCATGTAGTGGCCAACGAGCTAACTGTTCATTTACATCTTAGACAAACACGGGAACAAATACAATTTTAAAGTTATAAATTTACGACGCTCGCAAGGAAGTGAATCTGTGGCGCATGGGTGGGCAAACGCGATCCATACACACGGACGATGTTTTCGTACATATTCGGTAGATAAATTTGTACCAAAACAATGATGGCAAGAAATAATCAGAAACGTACGACGTGCACTCGCAGGGAAATTGTTTTTATTCCTGTTTAGTGAATGATAGGTGTAACAAAAAGAGTTTTAGAAAATGGTTTATGTATAAATGTGTATTTTTAAACAACCCCACATAAATGTTTTGAATCATGAATACATATCCCATATAAAATATGTTTAGCTAAAACTACTTTCCTCAAAGCTATTTTTTTTTCAAAACCAAGTTATTTATTTGCTCTTTTTTTTTAAAGAAATAATAATAGTTTTTCCATTTTGCTATTGTATGATTACAGTACAATTTTCTTAGGAAATGACAGAAAAAATAGCACATGTTTTTTGTGGCCAGTATTGATAGCATTTTACTATAATTATTATTAATAGATATTGATATTATATATAAAAGGTAAAGTGACAGCTAATTAGCACATCAATAATTTACGTATTAATAGGCGGAAAATGATATAACCTTTATAGCTGTCAGAGGTGACCTAGCGGTCTAGGGGTAAGGTGTCAGACTTCTGTGCAGGGGGTCCGGGTTTGAATCTCCAGCCCCAGCACAGATTTATCTTTCCTTCACCTCAGACAAGACCTGTATTAATCACAACTTGTGAATGTGGGGAATGCCAGGCCTCCGCCTTGGTTCGGATTCCACGTTAAACTGTAGGTCCTCCATTTCATCTCACAACCACCCTACTATTACAAATTAGCGTAAGTGCGTATAACCCGAATGGGTGGTAAAAGCGCTAATAATAATAATAATAATAATAATAATAAAGCTGTCAGACAAAGTATTTTCCTGTGAAAATGGGGTTTACCGGCATATCTCCTGAGCATGCATCTGCACTTAAAACATCACTGAAAACTATGACCTGCGCTACAAACAATTTACAAACACCACCTTATGACAGCTATAAGTCTCTGTTTAGCTTAAAAGTCACCATGAAAGTTCTCAAGGTAGTAGTCGATATTTACCAAATCCAGTACGGAAACGTCGCCCAGTCTTCCTGTCCTTGATCGCACTCTTGCCTTCGTGAAATTACGTAAGTACACTCAGTTCCCACAAGATGGCGGACAGCGGGTTTTGGCAGGTGTATACCCCACCCCCTTTCCCTCCCGCTGAAAAATCTAACAACTCTCGTAAATCAACATTTGTCCTCCACTCTATGACAGGAGGCGAGATCTAGCGATACCTCCAACAATCATATCATGCTCATTCCCGGACCAGAGAGTTGCACACCCCACACATATGGTACCACAGTCTAAGGCGTCAGGTTGAAATACCAGTTACGGGGAGTTCATCGTTAGAATCTCCGCCGGGTGCACGTGGTGTGATTTCCACTGAGTTACCCTCCCAGCCATAGCGCTTAGATTAAATCGTAAATAAACTAAGCGTAGAACGTGGGCGGTTAGCAGATCTATAAAACTGTTTTGTACACACATATACCTGTACCGTAACATGTGTGATCCACTACAACGGTGGACAGGAGAGGCAAAAACAATTAAAAAGTGCATACAAACATTTATCCCAATTGATCTTGTTTCCGGGTTACAACCAAGTTATTCCACTAAACTGTTTGTATCCTATACTCGATATCTCTCGACCTGTGGACTAGTTATATTCTAAAGGTTATTCCAAATAGCGTGATATTCTACGACACGATGACTGCACACTTATATGCAGTATGAAGGTATTCAATTTGAGAATTTCCTATAATTCTAAGCAGCTCCACATTACTGGAGTAGAGACATGATTATAGTTCGGAAATAAGGTAAAATGAGACATATATATATGTACCTAAGTGTGCACTCATCGTGCCGTATAATATCACGCTATTTGGAATAACCTTTAGAATATAACTAGTCCACAGGTCGAGAGATATCGAGTATGGGATACAAACAGTTTAGTGGAATAACTTGGTTGTAACCCGGGAACAAGATCATTTGGAATAAATGTTTGTATGCATTTTTTAATTGTTTTTGCCTCTCCTGTCCACCGGTGTAGTGGATCACACATGTTACGGTACAGGTATATGTGTGTACAAAACATTTTGGGTGACACAAAAACAAATAAGTCAATATATATTGACTTATTTGTTTTTGTGTCTCCTGCCCACCATTTTAGTGGGTCTCGCATGTTAAGATACACTGTATATTATGACAAAGCTTTCTGAATAATAAAACATAACCTAAAAATTCCATTAATTTTCATTTTTAAATTTCTTTTTTGTAATTGCTAGCCAATAGGCAATGGCTCTCTAACAGACTAACACTGAAAAAAATACATAGCTTACAAATTAAAAAAGACATTTATTTTCTATATTAGAGATTACAATAGAACAAGATTAATTTATATATATCATAATATCACGAGAAAACAATACTAGAGATAATTCAATAAAAATAATTACTTAGTGAATAGTTCACAATACATAAACGGAAAGTAATTAATTATGAGGGTGATATATCACTCAAATTTTGTTTTAATTTATCACGATAAAAATATTGTGGTGATAATAGTTATAATAATATAATTGCTAAGGATTTTACTTTGTTTACTACCCCCTGATCTAGGCATCTTGTGCTGCTTTTATTTGATGACGCTTTTAACCCCCTTTCGCCTAAATTACTTCTAGCTAGACAATCCACACTAATATTATAAAAAGGAAAGATTTGATTTTTTGTTTGTAATGGATAAACTCAAAAACTACTGGACCGATTTTAAAAATTCTTTCAGCAATATAAAGCTACATTATCAGCGAGTAATATAGGCTATATTTTATTTTGGAAATTTAATTTATTCCCCATAAAAATGTCGATAGTTTTACACAAGGCATAAAAAATTGCCTAAAAATATGCTTTCTCCGCGTGCGCTGCAAAAACTATTAGTATTACATAAAAAATACTATACATACTGAACGTTCTCAATAATGTGAACAAAAAGGTCCGCGTGACAATATATGTAATTATTTCAGTTATGTGCCAATACACGTTTTTTGTTGAAATTAGTGAACTAAAACACGGATGGAACAAAAAGTGATTATATCCGTATCATGATATGAATCCTTATCCAAATCAATTATTGAATCAAAACCTTGATCACCCCGTCATCGGCAGTCCAGTCTACTACAAGAGCGTTGTTTAGACCACGCAACCACTGAAGCGGGTGTGATGGGTAGATAGTAGAAAAAGTAAAAAGAAACCTTTTTAACGCAAAGTTATTTTTTAAAAGAGGTCAATACTCGACGTCGAGTGTCAAGATGGTATTGACCGCACGCGGCCACTGCCATGAAGGACGACCGTGGGCGAATCCACCGCAGAAAACAATATTTAAGTCAAGTAAGTGTTTTGTGTATTAAGGTGGCCGCTACAGACAGCGAGAAAATATGAATCGCTCTCAAGCCATTCGGCTTAAAACACAATGGTCTGCGTCATTTTCTGGAACTACTTCTCTGTTCAAATATTATACTCCATTTAGTCTCTCACCTACAACCAACCTTTGTCAGGTCAAAAATAAAGAAAAGAAAGAGATAAATTATAGCACTTTTTATCTCAAGGTAAAAAGAGGAACGTAAAATGCCAGTTCTCAAAGATCTTAAAATTGTATGTTGTGAACCTATAAAAAATTACTTTATTTGTTAGAGGAATGCAAAATCTTTAGTCCTTTTTCACCAAGCCAAGTCTCGTAGCTCCACAAATATGTTCAAAAGGTAGTTTAAAGAATCTAATGTCACATTTTCACGCGACTCAAACTATAGGGTTGTTAAGGAGAAAGAGTCCTGTTGTATGGACACGAAAGTAGCTAATTAGCATTTGCGTGAAGACGAAGATAACCATTAAAATTTTTCATGTAGATAAAAAAAGTTTTGAAATTTTGTGTTGACAATTTTATAATCAATAAAAAATATTTGTTGAATCCAAATGGTTTGTATATAAATAACTATTGACTCCTGATGCTCTTTTATAAAAATTCCTGTTAGTTTCAGTTGTTTTGTATACAAAGAGTTACTGATGAATCTGAGGAGTTCTAAAGAAATCAAATTACCTGTTGGATCCATAAGGGTTCTAAACTTTTGATTGTTACTATATGGTATACTCGGTTTCTGAAAACTAAGATAAAGCTTCCATAAGATTCCAACACTAATGATACTTGTAACATAATTTGTAATTAACATGATACCAGTATTAGTTTTAATGAGACCCGCTTCGGTGGTCACATGATCTAAGACGCTACTCCCGCAGTAGACCTGACTGCCGATGACAGAAAGATCGCAGTCCGGTGTAAGGAAGTTTGTTAAATTGTTTTCCACTATCCCTTCACGCAAATGCGGATACACGTCCTATAAATATCTTCCTATTCCATAAAACTATTAGCGTAATTACTAAACAGGCGTCTAAACCAAACGGGTAGTAAAACGTGGTACTAAAAAAATAATGTGTAATGAGCGCGTATCGTTTGTGATGATTGTGTTTCATTTATAATTAATTTGTACCATTTTTTCACCGATAATTTAAACATTGTTCCTAAATTGTAAACTTGACAGTCAGCTTATGCCGGGATCACGATCAACTTAACGTAACAACTGGAGCCAAACATCTTCATTCTCGAGCATGATCTGTGATTTGTACTAGTTGTACAGTCACGATCTGTGAATGTTTACAGTTTTCAATCGATATCATAAATATATATTACTAAACTTCTTTGATAAATTTTATCTTTCCTATTTTAGTTTAATTATTTTGTTTCAATGTCTGATCACTAGAACTTACGCTAATGAGTAGACCTTGGTCTTAAAACCAGCAAATTAATTACTAAATAGCCCTGTTGACATCACTTCCATAATGATTGGCGGTGACCTGGCGGTCTAGGGGTAAGGTGTCAGACTTCTGTGCTGGCGGCCGGGGTTCAATCCTCGGTCCCGGCACAGATTTATCTGATTACCAAACCCTTCCTTCACCTCTGACAAGACATCTTGTGAATGTGAGGAANAATCACCCTACCATTACACATTAGCGTAAGTGCGTATAACCCGAACGGGTAGTAAGACGCGGTGCTAATAATAATAATAACATAATGATTGGCTGGATAGATCACGTGATACCCTTCAAGTAACGTCCACTTAAAGTAAAAGACCTCCCAGGACATCTCTTACGTTAAGTTAACTGCAAGTCAACGTTAAGTTAACTGCATCGTGATCGCTTCCATTTAAACACACGAGGAGATAATTTACGTAAAGTTAACGTTGAGTTGATAGTGAGCCCGGCATTATACCGAGTAATTGGGGTTTAAGCCGCAGTTACACGATACGAGGACGCTAAGACCGAACATACTCACTCGTACGAGCCAGATCAAAGACAGCTACCAGGAGAAATGGTTTTCACGTTTTGCTACTCGGATTGTTATAAAGATCTCGTGTTAAAAGGTATGGAAGATGTCAAGGATGTTAATAAAGGAGCTAGAAATTCATAAAAATCGCTCGTATAGAGCGAAGAAGAAAATTTGAACCCGTAAATCGACTTTCAGGCGCGACAAATTAGCAGAGGAGTAACTAGGCAGTAATGGGCTTGTGGAAAAACTTTCATGGTGGGCCACCCAATGAAAATAAACCAACTACCCCCTCCTGCCCCCCTCCCCCAAAAAGATTGCATGTCTAATTAGTGTAGATTATAAAATTACATGTCATTTATGATTGAAATTTTTTCATAATAGGTAATATTAAAATTATTAATATTAATAGGTAATATTAAAATTGTTAGGGAAAAGTATAAACTAACAATATACGTGCTTTGGTGGCCGCATGGTCTAAGGCATTACTCTCGTGTTAGATTAGATTGGCGATGACAGGGAGATCGGGGTTCGAATCCCGTTCGGTTGTACTGAGGCTTTCCCCAAAAAATTGTTTTACAAACTCCCTCCACGCAAACGTGGGTACACTTCCTCTAAATTCAACCTTCCTCATTCAGGGCTCACCAGCATAAATAGTACATTACATTAAATTGCATTAGTAAAACTGTTAGAATTTTTGCGATTATATTAGAAATTATAAGAGATATGGATTGGCGAAAAGTTCTGCATTCAAATAGTTTAGTAAATTATTTGTTGTCAAAAAAACAATTTGTTGTTTATTTTCTTATATCTCGTTTTATTTATTTTAGTATCGTGTCTTACTACCCGTTCAAGTTATACGCTTACGTACTAATTGCGCTAATGGGTTAGGAATTGGGAAGGTTGCATTTAGAGGAAGTTAATCAACATTTGCATGGAGGGAGAGTGGAAAACCATTTAGGAAAAACACCCCCAGTTCACCCAACAGAGATTCGAACCTCAATATTCCAGTCCTCGGCAGTCTAGCTCAACACTAAACTAACGCGTTAGCCAACTATAACACCGAGGCTGTTTATATCTTGTTAAATATTGATAGTACAGAGAAATATGCACATAGCTTTTATTTGGGTATAGCATGAAATAATGCGCATTAAAATTACTATTAAGTAATTTTTGATTGAATAGTGAGATCTAACAAAAACAAGCTTGAAAGATAAAATTTTTATCACTTTTTCCCCGTTCAGTCCACCACCTGGGACGAGCTCCTTTCACCGCTCTGCCGCCATTTTGGAATGCTACTCGCATCCGAGCTGACTCGCAAGAGTTGATCAAGGTCCAACCTTACTTACTCTGCTTGGATAACGCCGTCCAATCACCGTTTGATCACATGTTTACACGATACGAGTATTAGATTGTGTTCGGTCCTACTGTACTCGCATCATGTCACCGCCAATTTAATGGCACGACGCGCATTTGGCCGCGGCGGCCAGTAGCGAGTACAATCCGTTCAGTCACTCGTTGGAGATCACTTAAAGAGGTACCACATAGCAGCTGTCACTTGCTTCACGTTCATTGCGCGACTGACTGTACACATTCAATTGGCAGCGACTATCTAAGCTCGGTTGGTCGCGTTTTTTTTATGGCGACCGCAAATTGGCCACAAAATCTCAAGCGGCCCAAGGGAAATTTTAAGTATCCTATGTATACTCCGATTTCCTTAAGAATGGATAAGTAATTAGATATACTTTTACGTATACGTAAATTAAAAATATTTATAATGTTTACAGGATAAAAGTTGGTATTTTATAAAAAGCCCTTAATATCAAAATTGGAGCGTAGTCGTCAACGAGGTGAAAACAGCTTTATAGAAGATAAGAGACGCTGGAACGTTTATTTTTAAATACATTCATGGCTGAAAAACTTTCAACATTCCTTGTGGAACTTTCTAGTGTGGGGGACGAGTACACTTCCTGGAACTCTTTTCAAGAATAAATCACTAAAATCGACATAATAACTTCGGGAAAATAGTAGGCTCATAACTTATTTCATAGTCGATTATGATTTAAAATATATTGTATATAGATACATATGCTTTGGAATATAAGATATTTTCTTGAAAATGTAGTAATTATATGATATTTTGTTTTTAACAATTCATTTTGTATATTACTTCTAGTCTTGTGCTTATAGTCATAAAATGAAATGGTTTAAAATACTGTGTTTTTTCTACATAATTTTCAACACCCCCTTCCCTCCTAGCCCTGCTCGCAGGGGCCGGTGGTCTCCCGGTACGCATAACTTCCGTTTGAAGGTCCACCAAATAAATATGTAAGTAACTGATTTAAAACAATCCTAAGATATATTTACTACTCAGCCATTAGACGGACGCACACACAATGTATGTGAGTTATCTGTAATCCCTCCCGGATACAAATTGATATACAAATTATTTTACACTGAGTCTTACTAGAGTACAATTTTCATAAATATTGACTTTAAAAAAAAAAACATTTTTCTTGCAGCCAACCTTGAAACATTTTACTATTTATATATATTGATAATATATATCAAACGTTACAGCTGCATATCGCACGCCTTGAAGTTTGAATAAGTTATAGTAAATATATAGTAGAGTTTCTAGCGGCCAGATAAGCATTTATACTCACACAAATGGGGTAGGGACGAGTAAGAAATAGCGTAGAGAAACCGTGGCCGCTTTTACATGGAATAAGTGTAGGAAACCATTTAGGGAAAAAACACCCCCAGTGCACCAAACTGGGATTAGAACCCCGACCTCCCCGTCACCGGCAAACACGAGTAAATTAGTATCAGCGCCCACCTAGGCGAGTATGGATATGCTGCACAGAAGACTCGCAAAATATGTTCAAGCGAAGATTTTCAAATCCTAAACTAAATTAACAATTAGGCTCAGCCAACTTGAAAAAAGACTGTCAAAGATATGAATACGGCACCTAAAAGATATACAAATTAATAAACGGTGCCGTTGATTACAACTTGAAGATTACCTGGCCTTCTCTCTCGCCCACCCCTCGTAATAAAGACAGACAGATTACACATCCGTGAAGGCCGACCCTCATTCCTGCAAATAAAACAAGGTTGGACCAGCGGATTCCAGGCGAAGCTACTATCATTCCAGTGGCCCACTCGCTTCCTCTACTGGCCGTCTGTCTGTCACAAGCTTCTGAATCGATGGCAGAGAGATCTAGAGGACTTTTATAGCGTGTCATGTTGGTTTACTGTAACGTGGGAGACACTAAGCAACCTTTCTACAGTAACGCGTAAGGGACTGGGCAACCTTTCTAAAGAAACGTGTAAGACACTAAGCAACCTTTCTACAGTAACGCGTAAGGGACTGGGCAACCTTTCTACAGCAACGTGTAAGGCACTAGGCAACCTTTCTACAGTAACGCGTAAGGGACTGGGCAACCTTTCTACAGCAACGTGTAAGGCACTAGGCAACCTTTCTACAGTAACGTGTAAGGCAACCTTTCTACAGTAGCGTGTAAGGCACTAGACAACCTTTCTACAGTATCATGTAAGGCACTGCACAACCTTTCTACAGTATCGTGTAAGGCACTGCGCAACCTTTCTACAGTAGCGTGTAAGGCACTAGACAACCTTTCTACAGTATCGTGTAAGGCACTAGACAACCTTTCTACAGTATCGTGTAAGGCACTAGACAACCTTTCTACAGTATCGTGTAAGGCAACCTTTCTACAGTAGCGTGTAAGGCACTGCGCAACCTTTCTACAGTAGCGTGTAAGGCACTACGAAACCTTTCTACAGTTACATGAAAGGTACTACGCAACCTTTTTACAGTAACGCGTAAGATACTGCGCAACCTTTCTACAGTAGCGTGTAAGGCACTGCGCAACCTTTATACAGTATCGTGTAGGCACTACGAAACCTTTCTACAGTATCGTGTAAGGCACTACGAAACCTTTCTACAGTATCGTGTAAGGCACTACGAAACCTTTCTACAGTTACATGAAAGGTACTTCCTTTCTACTGTAACGTATAAGGCACTAGGCAACCTTTCTAAAGAAACGTGTAAGACACTAGGCAACCTTTCTACAGTTACATGAAAGGTACTACGCAACCTTTCGACAGTAACGTGTAAAGCACTAAGCAACCTTTCTACAGCAATGTGCAAGGCACTATGCAACCAATGTACAATAACGCATAGGGCACTAGGCAGCCTTTCTAAAACAACATGACCCGCCTCGGTGGCGTAGTTGGCTAACACGCTAGTAGTGTTGAGCTCGACTGCTGAGGACGGGGAGATCGAGGTTCGAATCTCAGTCGGGTGAACTGAGAGTGGTTTTTCCTAAATGGTTTTCCACTCTACCTCCACGCAAATGCGGGTTCACTTCCTCTAATTCAACCTTACCAATTCCTAATCCATTAGCGTAATTAGTACTTAAAATCATATAACCCGAACGGGTAGTAAGACGCGGTGCTAATATTATTATTATAACAACATGGAAGGTATTACGCAACCTTTGTACAGTAACGTGAAATGTAATACGCAACCTTTCAAGTTAAATAAAATTGAGCATTTATTTTCTTATTAATAATAATCCCAACATACTTCAAGAGTTGTTCAAATACTCATCTAGAGTCAATATATTATTTATACTATATTTAAGGTATAGGAATGATAAGCTTACACTAAATTTTAACTTGGGTAAAAAGTAACTAATCAAAAAGTAAAAAAAAGGTACCGTCAGTATAAAGGTTTGAGTGTAAAAAGGAAAACAGGAGAAAATATAGTATTATTTTCAGGTAAAAAGGGGCTGAAAAAAATCAACATTTAAAAATTTTTTTTGCCACGTTTTTTAAGTTAGCCCTTCTACCCCGTCTACCCTTTTTGCATTATTTTCCCTTTATAACCTTTAATAAATGCTCCTGTTTTATTCTTTTAGTATTTTCCCCCCTTATTCTATTATAGCCTTTTTGCCCGTTTTACCCTTTTTCACTTAACTTTTTTTTAATCCTTTTTAAAGTGAATTATACTTACTTTTTGATCTTTTTGCACCTTTTTACATGAAGTACTCGGCTTATTACGGTAGAAATAAATAGATTAGGGTAAAATGGTTAAAAAGGTCGAAAGGTCAAAAAGGACAAACATCACAAAACATAATCCATTTAAATAAACCGGTTCGGTGGCGTAATTAGCTAACGCGCTAGTTTTGTGTTGAGCTTGACTTCCGAGGACGGGGAAATCGAGGTTCGAACCTCGGTCGGGTGAACTGGGGATGGTTTCCCTAAATGGTTCTCCACTCTCCCTCCACGCAAATGCGGGTTCACTTCCTCTAAATTCAACCTTCCCAATTTCTAACCCATAAGCGTAATTAGTACTTAAGCGTATAACCCGAACGGTTAGTAAGACAAAGTGCTGATTTTTTTAAAGGTTAAGTAATAAGGAAAAAAACCTACAAGATAATAAGGAATAGGGGGAAAAGTGTTAAAAATACCAAAAAGTAATAATAATAAAAATATAAAGGGTATAAAGTTTAAAGGGGTAAAAACCACACAGAAAAGAAGTGTAATATCAATTTCCGAAATCGCTTTCAAAATCAATAAATCATTTTTAAGTCCTAAGATCTTAAGTTCCAATATCCAATCCAAAAATTAATCCAATATAAAATAAGTTACAAGTTGCAACTCACAGACTTTTTCACTAGTTTATTTAAATATAACGAAATAATATACATTGTTGCAGAAATATTACGAATAAAAGATAATATTCCACCATAAACGAAATAATATAGATACATTTTTACAGAAACACATTATTGAGACAGAAAAAAGGAACAAATTTATTTGACAATCACAATGCTCCAGCCCCTGTTTCACCCCTTAGGAGTTGAATTTCGTAAAACCTCTTCTTATCGAATGGCCACGACCTGAAAGGAGCCTTTATGCTGAATTTCAATATTCCTGGACCACGGGTCAGGGAGATACACTGATGGTCAGTGAGTCGGGAATGCCATATCCCGTATTTCCCAAATCCCTGGACCTGTAATCTTGAAATTGACAGGTATATCTATATATCTATGTATATATATATATATATCTCTCTCTAACAGTAATATGTAAAGAATGAGAACGGCTGAAGTTTAGAGGAAGTTTACCCGCATTCACGTGGAGGGAGAGTGGGAAACTACTTAGGAGAGGGGGGGGGGATCACTCTTAGTACACCTAGCTGGGGCTCAAACCACGATCTCTTCATCATCGGCAGTCTAGTATATTGCGAGAGACTATTTGGTCACCGAGGTGGGTTCAAATCCGGGCTGTGGAGTCGGAGTAGGTAGAAAGGTACCGACACCGGCTTCAAAATAAAAACTTGTAAATTATAATTAGGGGAAAAAATTTGTTGTAGTGTTACATTATTATGAAGCATTGCTTTGTATGGAACTGCAACATGGACGATAAGGAAAATTGAAGAATACATTTTTGGTAAGTTTCGATATGCGGTGTTGGAGGACAATAGCGGATGGATCAGGTGACCAATGAAGAGGTCAAATGGATGGGTATCATGAGAAGAATGTCTTATTGACATACATATTTTATGTTCTATGGATCTAAGAAACTAAGTATAGTCTAATGATTCCCGTTGTGGTGATGAAATGTCCTGTGTTAACATTTTAGTATTTTACAATTTTAATATATATTAATTAGTAATATATTAACTATAGTAAAGGTGACCTGGCGGTCTAGGGGTAAGATGTCAGACTTCTATGCTGGCGGCCGGGGTTCAATACTCGGTCCCAGCAAAGATTTATCTGATTACCAATGTCTTCTTTCACCTCTGACAAGACATCTTGTGAATGTGAGGAATGCCAGGCCTCCACCGTGGTTCGGATTCCACGTTAAGCTGTAGGTCCTTTATTTCATCTCACAATCACCCTACCTTTACACATTAGCGTAAGTGCGTATAATGCGAACGGGTAGAAAGACGCGGTGCTAATAATAATAATAATAATAACTATAATAAAATTATTTTACTACAGTAAATTCTTTATTACCTACTAATATATATATTTGGCATTGATGGGAGTAGTCAGAGTCGGACAGTAAAGAGATGTCGGAGTCGAAGGATTAGCTTACCGACTCCACAGCTCTGGTCAAAATAACATAAGCTTTATATACTTCAAACAATACAAATGTTGTACACTACATTTTACTATATTAAAATCGGAGGATTTAGTTCCCTTTCACAAAGTGAAAGATTAAAAAGTATGTAGTCTGAATGTTTTATTGTCCTACATTTAAAATGGATTAAGTAGCAAAAAGGTACCGATACATAAATAAAAACTGACGGCCTACACGTTTCCCCTTCCCGCTGCCACACTCATAATTCCCAAGCTATCGCATGCTCTTTGAAGCACTCTCTTTTCCTCTGCTCCGTTCGTTCGTTCTCTTTTTTTTTGCTATCGACAGAAAAACCAGCACGTCTGCCTTTGCTCGACCCTTGTTCCACTGATAGACATCCAAGTACAGTCTCGTTGCAAACAAGGTACACTCCTGTTTCAATAACACTAGAACCCGTACAGCAAGGTACACCTCTGTTTTAATAATATTAGACCCGTACAACAAGGTACACCCATGTTTCAATAACACTAGACCCCGTACGACCAGATACACTCATGTTTTAATGATATTAGACCCGTACAACAAGGTACACCCATGTTTCAATAACACTAGACCCCGTACAACCATATACACTCATGTTTCAAGAAAATTAGACCCGTACAACAAGGTACACTCCTGTTTCCATAACACTAGACCCCGTACGACCAGATACACTCATGTTTTAATAATATTAGAGCCATACAACAAGGTACACTCCTGTTTCAATAACACTAGACCCCGTACAACCAGATACACTCATGTTTTAATAATATTAGACCCGTACAAGGTACACTCCTGTTTCAATAACACTAGACCCCGTACAACCAGATACACTCATGTTTTAATAATATTAGACCCGTACAACAAGGTACACTGTTTCAATAATATTAGACCCGTACAACAAGGTACACTCCTGTTTCAATAACACTAGACCCCGTACAACCAGATACACTCATGTTTCAATAACATTAGACCCGTACAACAAGGTATAATCCTGTTTCAATAACATTAAAATTAAAAATAACACATTTAAAATGTGAGTCAAGGTCACAATATATTAACAAGTAAAAATATCACAATTAATTTAACATAATTAAACTATATAGATAATTAATATTAATGACTAGAAGAGTAATGATTGGTTGTAATATAATTTAAAGAGTAATTATATTACAATCAATCATTACTCTTCTAGTCATTAATATTAATTGTAATATTTTTACTTGTTAATATATTGTGACCTTTACAAACATTTCTGATGTGTTATTTTTAATTGTGTTTTGATATCTTAAATCATATAAATTTCATCATGTATTTCAAAAATTTAAACCAGGCCTGGATCAATATTTTGGATAAAAGGCTGCATTGAGAAATTAAATACAATAATGGACTGCAAAATAAAATAAGAATTTTTGGAGGACGCAATTTACTATAAAATTTAATTATAAAGACAATATATAAAAATAAGTAAGCGATATATATTAATAAAAGGAAGAGTTTTAGTGCTTGTCTTGACCTTTTGGGCGATATCTACCGCATAAAGAGGTCTGGAAATTTAAAAATAGCCGCTGTAGACGAACGTGTGCACGCCGAAGAAGACCAGAGTTTTACAATTTTGAATCATTTTTTAATTATCTAAACACCGGGCAAGAAGTAAAAAGGTCACGGGCAACGCAGCGATTATATACACTAAATGAAAACTTACCTTTCACGTAAATCATTTAACTAAAAAAAGGTAATCCTCAGTAACTAGTACAAGATGAAACTTATATAAAGATATAAACAAAATTACTTTATAGAATGCAGACAAAAATTAACATTTAATGGCCAAATATTTTCAACCTTTTTAATTAATTTCTTAAAAAAATTGCCTAATCTTTCTCTCTATGCGGAACTGCAATTTCCATGTAAATTGATGGAAACTGTCGTAGCTAACATTTTACTTATTGGAAAGAGGGTTAATTTTTTTACAGCATCTGATTCAAAATTCAAGTAGGCCTACTACATTCCAGTAAAGTATGAATTCAAGTCTATTTTGATTGTTGGTAAACACCCTGTTCAAACAGACTCTCATAACAACTATATATTCAGCGATGTCCACTTGAAGTGAATATCGACTTGCGGTGTGCACTTTAAGAACTGACGAATACAAAATAGTGCCAACTATCACACTAGTATTAATTTTTTGGGTACCACTATGCTGCCAGTGGTAAATTGATTTTTTTGTATAAAATAAGAAGCGACTAGAAAAATAAAATTTAAAAGATTTTCTATAGCTATCTCAAAACATAGAGGGGATTTTGGAAGCGGGAGGTTGGAAGATTTGATGATTTGTCAAGTAGTCATCAGCTGAAAAAGGTTGGAAACCCCACCTCCACTTTAGAGAGTAGTATGGAGGAATCAAGGAGAATTTAATTTTAGTTTCAAAAACGAGTTAAATTCCACTGCAGAAACTTAAGCGAAATCAAGTAAAATTTCAAATAACATGCTTATATATTAGATAAGTTTACGTTAAATAAAAATAAAAAAGCAACCATGGTTACGATCGTAATAGACCGACTTTCCTGTGAAAGCGAGGTCAAGATTCTAATTTAGACCGGGTGCACTGAGGGTAATTTATCATCATAGTTTTCTTCTACTTTCTCCACGCTGATATGGATGAAACTACCCTTTTTTTTTTATATCACGTCTTCTTACCCGATAGGGTTATACACTTATCTACTAATTACGGTAGTGTGTTAAGAATGATGAAGGTTGAATTTAAGGAAGTGCACCCACATTTGCGTGCCAAATCAACCTCAGCACACCCAACCGGGATTTATACCCCGCCCTCAGCAGTGCAATCCACTGAGAGAGTGATGACGCCTTAGTGCTTAGACCATACGATCACCAAAGCGAGTCCTCTTCCTAAAAACTCATTCTTACGCTTTAGGTTCTACTCGTTAATAGCCATTTTGTTAAATGTTATAAATTGAGTGTCAATGTTCTAAATACAATTTAAAACATTTAATTCTAATGCCATTGTTCTAAATAAAAACAAAAACATCCAAATCAAGTGTAAATGTTCTAATTACAAATAAAAACATTTAAACCAAGTGTCAATGTTATAAATAAAAATAAAAACATTTAAAATCGAGTGTCAATGTTCTAAATAAAAATAAAAACATTTAAAATCGAGTGTCAATGTTCTAAATAAAAATAAAAACATTTAAAATAGAGTGTCAATGTTCTAAATAAAAATAAAAACATTTAAAATCGAGTTCCAATGTTTTAAATACAAATTAAAACAGTTGAAAAAAGAACCTGTAGCCCGTTCCCCCAAGTATAAGAGAGACGCACTCCTCTGCACCGCGCTACGAGCGATATTGCCTATATGGTAGGATGGAGTCAAACTATGAATGGTAAAACGCAGGACTCCCGAGGCTCGCTCGGTTCAGCGCCGAAATGCTGCTGCTCTGTGTTGTTCCCGCTATGTGGATGGCAGTAGCGCAGGAAAGAGCGTGGGTAGGGGGGGAAGGGTTTATTTTTACCCCACACCAACCTTTTTGGGGGTAAAAAGTATAGTTTTTACCCCCTCAAAATAATAAAATAGAACGTTTAGATAATGTAAAAATCTTGTTAAGGCAAGATATTAACATAATAATAATAAAATGTGCTTGAAGCACACACTGAAGAGATTTTGAAAACTCTTAGACTTGGTTATACCAGCTACACCGGTTACTGTAGGAAGAAGTTTTTCAATGCTTCATCGCATAAAAACTATCTTCGCTCCACGATGAGGCAACGTAGACTAATGTATTTATTCTAGCGTTTGGCATGTTTAAAATAAAGGAGTAAAATGCACAATGGGACCGTTAAATATTACATTACCATGGTCTTTTTAATTCTCAAAAATGTTATCCCTTAAAACAGCATATGATTATATTAATCCTTGCCCCAAATAAAAAACGTTCTTGCGCCACTGCAGATGGATGAACTATAAGCGACGAGCAGTTTTTGTTTAGAATAAAATACTGGACTCGTCTTAATATTAATTCTCGTTTTCGAATGGCAATCCCGGAATCCTTGGCCCAGACCCACTAAAGGTGCGTGTGCATACACTTATAGTCTAGAGGGAAAATGGAAGCGAGGCTGTGTCGGCGAACAGAGATTCAATACAGGGCTGAGCCAGCTCGTGTCGGTATATCAAAGTGATGCCGACCGGCAACTTGGCCTAAATGGTCAGCACCCCTGGATACTGATCTAGAAGTCCCAGGTTCAATTCCCTGCAGTAGCCTAAGTATTTTCCCCGAAAGGAGGTATGTTCCTATTGTCAACATAGTCTGGTTAGATTAGCTTAAGTTAGGTTTAAGATTTCCGCTGACTCCACACCTTCATAACCACTATCATCACATCATCTCATAGCGGGTATGACGTGTAGACAACCTCCCAAGAAGTATTTCCTGGACAATCCTCTTTTCCCACAGAGTGACAGAGTCTACACACACGGTAACCGAATTAGATACTGCATCTCTCACGGTGAGATGTCATACGAAGGGAGAAAAAAAGAAAAGAAAGCTGCACACACGTATCGTAGGTTGACCTCTCGACCTGCCTCGCTGAAAATTGGCCTCTAATGTATACGCACCTTTAAATGTTTTTTTTTCTCCTAAGAACGCACAGCATCTATTGTTCAACGACAATGTTAAGCCGGTCACCCACCAATCTGACAAAAGTCCCGTGGTGTCATATGACAAATTGTTAGACCCAGTGAGCGACAATGATGTGACAAAGGCCGACAAAATTCAAGCCCAGTTACTGTCATGGCGTCATGTGAAGATGATATAAATCTTTTACTTTTAAGTAGTTGTTCTTTATTGATATTGGAAGAAGAGGAGGCCAGACAAAGAAAGTGTTGGAGGCAGCCTCTGTAAAAAGAATGATACATTTTAGTGCCTTTAAATAAATTGAGAAAAAGATTAAAAGAATTTCAAAAAATGTCACCCGCATGGGTGTAGAAACTTTTAATTTTCTTTGTTTGTTAATTGAAAACAAGATTACGAACCTTCACACAAAGCATCACAGCGATATATTGCTCATAAGATTAATGTAAGAACAACAACCACAACAAAAACTTAGTAATAATAGGAGGACCTGCTTCAGGGAAGGTTTTGTCAGACGAACAAAACCCATCGGACAGAAGGGCACGAACTTTCATCGGACATATGTTCGATGTCAGATGATGTCATAGGACAAAATTTCTTGTATGAATGTATTTGTCAGATTGGTGGGCGACCGGCCTTTAGGCCTAATGTTGCTTTTCTACTGTAACTTGTGACAGAAAAAACTACAAGTGTCGCGTGTTGTTCGTATGACCTGCTTAATTGTGTACAATGGTTTTATAAAAATGAACAACGGCAAACTACCTTACGGTAGAACCGCCACTAGTCCTTTAAGAGAGCAATGAAGCGTATCACCCGAATGGGTAGTAGCCTAAGACGTGGTGAAAGGTTTATTGGCCAGTCGAGAACAATAAACGTTATACCGTTTAACTGTACGTTCCTGAAATATTTATAGATGATCTAGTTTCTGGTTGAAAATACTTTATTTAACATTTCAAAAAACTCTCAACTTGCGCTTTCAAACGGCAACATAAACGTTTAACTTAATGTGGATTCACACGTTAGCTGAAAAACATGAGAACTGAAATATGGTCACGTGATTAGCTCCAAACAAACAAACAAAATGTGCAAACTGCGTGCACTAGTGGGGACAATCTCAGTTTTGGCCACATTTCTACATTAAATGTGTGTGGGAGAGAGAACCAATCAAATTAAAAAAAAAAGACTGAATACGCACCTGCGAAGCGAGATCAAGCAGACAGCTTATTCAAAATAACTGATTAGATTAAAATAATGTTTGTCATTGTGTGTTATTTTCATAAAACAATACAATAATTATCATTATTATTAGAAAACATTCATCTTGACAGAAATCTAAACTATTTGTATAGCCACTAGAAAATTAACCGTTTTTAAGTTTGTTCAAAGCATCATGGGACAACTTACATTTTTACTAACGTGTGAGTTGCTGCGCCCCGTAGAAAGATCTTGTAGCGGCCATCTCAATAGCAGAAAAAAATGCCACTCAACATATGGTTATAATTTGCCGAACATGTTATCTAAAATTTATATGATGATGATGATGATGATGGTGTCCCGTAAACCAATCTAAAATGCTATGCAGTGCAAGGACGTCCGGCGAGTAAAGTTTGTATTCGCGTCGCAAGCGGCCCCCTGGAAGGTTGACGCTGGTGTCGCGTCATTAATGATATCTGACGTCACCATCTCGAGACAGATCACCGCCACAGGTGGAGGAGAGGCTCGCCTTTCGACGAAACAGAACCGACGTCACACCGATGTTGGCAACGTTACAGTCATCACACCCCTCCCTTTCCAAGTACGTCCCCGAACATTTAAAAGGCCATTTCATCTCGCAAATAGGGGATCATCCATAAGTCACGTAACGCTGTTGAATGCGGGATAGGGAAACGGAGCTTTGGTGTCAATATGGTGTTACGTGGGCGGAGGGTGGCCACATCACGATGTTATGTAACACAGACCTTATACTTAAGATTCTAATGTTGAAAGCATAATATTATTGGTCATGTTTTCACCGTTGGTAAACATAATTACCTCCTTTGGTGGTCGCATGGTCTAAGGCGTCCCTCTTATGTTGGACTAGACTGCCGATGACAAAGATATCGGGATTCGATTCTCGGTCGGGTGTACTGAGGTTTTTTTTTCAAAATGGTTTTCCCCACCCCTCTGCGCCAATGCGATAATATGAACAGGTAGTAAGACGAGGTTCAAAATAAAAATAAACATACTAAGGCCTATAGGACGTAGCAGGTTGAAGCGCTGTAAGATAGATCAGTGTGCGTATCAAAAATATACCCCATCATCTTGCAGCACCGTGTAATCGGATTTCAGTTCTTTCAGCTTCTCGCATGTTGTGCCGCGCATGCGTTGCTTGGCCAACCGCGGAAACTGACAAAATATGCTTGTAGGTGTACTTCATCCATACGCATGTAATTCCGGAAATCGTCAGCTTATAATTCAGGCGTGATCGTCACAGCGTGACACAGTGTCCCGTTTCGACATTGAATTTCACCTACACACACACACACACACACACACACACACACACACACATTTCTTTCACCGTTTTTCAACAATACGAGATTTCAAACTTTGGTAGAACCCGTATTATGGAAACAAATCTTCACCCTCTTGTTGACGAGACATCTTCGCATGAAGTAAACCAGCAATATCAAATGTGGACGATAAAATACGACCCCCGTTTAATGAGCTGCAAGATGATCATTCGTCAGAAATCAGAGTGTGTGTAATGGGTACCCCAGTTTTGGAAGATAGCGGTTCTGCAACTTGATACGTGTAATGCGACCTTTACTTATGAAATAATGACATTCACTCTTGATGTGAAAAGTTACATAACACAGGCCGGAGGGGGGATAGATCAGGCGGTGTTGTAGAGGGGAAAAGGAAGAGGAGGTAAAAAAGGAAAGGAAACGACGTTACGGGTTTTATGGATGACCCTCAACACCTAGCTTAGGAAGGAACTTTTAAAAGCCCAGGTCACGATTAACTAACCGGGAGATTAAATACAAGATTACGCTCGAGCCAGAAATAACATAGGAGTACTGTTTCTGTATTTTACATTTTGCTGTATATTTAAAATATAGTACAGTATAATGGTTTCGCTAGTCCCAATCTCACTAATTTCTAACATAAAACATAAAATCGCGGGGCGAGACTTTATCAAGCTGTATTATCTGTTAGGGTTATTTTATTAGATACTTAAAAACTAGGTAGACTATGGTTAAATAATGAGGAGAATATGAAGGAAATTAACACTTGCCTGGAGAGAGAATGATAAGCTAATAATGTATGAAATTATTTCCTGAGATAACCGGTCGAGAATCTAAGCTTAGTCTCCACCAAGGACAAGATTATCTTGATGAAAATGTTTTAAGGTGCCGCCTCACTTAGGAATATTGGGGAGGCAGTGAGTGGTGTGCAGGCCACGAGGGAAGGGGGCGGTTGGCTGGGTAGGAGGGTGGTAATCGGAGCCCGACACACATTCGATCAGTTAGATTATTATTATTATTAGCACCGCGTCTTACTACTCGTTCGGGTTATACGCAGATCAGTTAGATAACAGAAGGCTAAATTTAAATTATATCAATAAACGGCCAATACTTAATTGAAGTACTCACCTCACACACACACACACACACACACACACACACACACACACACAGCAGTTATCCTAAGATTTATAGTAGTCTCGGCGTTATGGCCTCCCACAGGAAAAAAAAAATATGTATTTTTGGGTCAAAGAGTGGTTACAAAAAGGAAATCCCTTGTCACACATGACATTTATAAGGGAGCTTAGATTTTTAAGCAATGAAGAATAAAAAATTATGTATGCTAGGAACGTACACATCGTTGACTGATATCCCGGTTTTCTTTGATATTTTTACTTTCTTCAAATTCTTTACGAAAAGCGATTCTTTAATTATTAATTGTGTTTCTTATTGGTTCTTGTGTCATTGAAGTATCGAGTATCTCATAATGTTATATTAATTCCTGATATCCTTTCTTCCTTAGGTTTCTATTCGCGTAGAATTTATCTTTAACTTTCCATATAGGCGTATAACCCGAACGGGTAGTAAGACGCGGTGCTAATAATGAACTTTCCATAAAAACGGACGTAATTTGATATATTTAAGACACATTTCCTTAGGAATTCTAGTTTGTTTCCCCATTGATATGAAGGCAAAAATCTAGCTAACAAAAATGTCTGCATTTAGTTCAGTACTACGCACATGCAGTTAGTTTTCTGCTTAGTCAAGTTTTCACAAGAAAATGTTCAATTCCCATGGTATTTTATTTTTGAAAAGTGGGTGGATATGTTTAAAAGGACAACTAACTTAATGATCATTAAGTCTTTTATTAATGTACATATCAAGTTTTTAAAATTATTTTCCAATTAATTTTTAACAACATTGCATGTGAACCTGAGACTCATTTACTGAAAAGCGTTCTTAAATATTAAGACTAAGTTTTAGACAATGCTTGAAATAAAATATTTTACCATACGTCAAAATAGTAAAATAAAAGTTACAATCGTGTAACATTGGTTGTTATGTTACTAGATATTTAATAGAAAACTTCGCTCAAACACTTAAGTCCGCTTTTTTTAAAATGTTTTTTACAAAAACAGTAAAAGTAAGTTAAGAATATGTTAAAGGTTGTATTATTGTAAACCGGTTTGTCGTGGGAAGCCGACCCCAGACGTAGCGAGGTGACTTCGGAAATAATTCAAGAAAAGGGAAACAATAATAGTACTCAGTGGGTTGATCCCAAGCAGGGAACTATTAAAGTGCTTCCGTTATAGTTTTAACAGGTCATGAAAGACGATATAATCTGTTAAGATTTGAGAACTATGAGAAAAATAGGCGCAATATTAATACACGATATAACTACAATGATTTAAATACATCGTTAGGCATACAAATAAATTTGTTTTGATTGAAAATATATAATAAGCCAACATTTAAAATTATTTTATTTTTGTATACTTAAGAGAGAACCTTCAAATAACGAAATAAACCAAATAGATTTGATATTCTTTGGAAAGTTATCTAATCTTAAATGATAACCAATTCGTTTTATAAAGTGCAAAACGTCCTAACCTGCCTGACACCGCCGATAACATGCCTTTAAAGTCATTCGAACATCAACATTTTATATCACAATTTTAACAAGCGTTCATTCTGTTCACCTAATATAAATGTCTAATTATATTAATTTTCGAGGTTGTATGGTCCTTTCATTCATTGGTATCCAACCTTTTATTGTTCGCGTACATCCAAACATAATTTTTCTTCAACTATGTATCAGGTGACCTGGCGGTCTAGGGGTAAGGTGTCAGACTTCTATGCTGGCGGCCGGGGTTCAATCCTCGGTCCCGGCACTGATTTAATCTGATTACCAAACCCCTCCTTCACCTCTGACAAGTTATCTTGTGAATGTGGGGAATGCCAGGCCTCCACCGTGGTTCAGATCCCACATTAAATTGTAGGTCCTCCATTTCATCTCGCAATCACCCTACCATTACACATTAGCGTAAGTGCGTATAACCCGAACGGGTAGTAACACGCGGTGCTAATAATAATAATAATAATAAAATTTTCTCATCTATTTTTAAAATATAAATATGCCCGGGTTTTTAATATTCGAAAAATAATAATAATAAGGTTGGCTAGCCTTATTTATAAATATGTACATTTTTATGTCATAAATCCCATTAATTTAATTTTTAAATAATCACCTACATACAAAATTTCAAAATAAATCTTTTTTAATATACTACCTTGTTTAGGCCCTGTCGAGTTCAAGTCTAAAACCTATTTTGTTTGATGGCTTCACAACCGACCAAAGTATCCTTCCGCACCAACAAGAACAGATGAATCACGGAAACCTTAGATGGTGCTAAGTTTTCTCGAGAACAAGTGAAATTTTTATGTAATTATTTTCAACACCCATTCTAAGAAATTTATCAATGTTTATTAATAGTTACATTTTCTTTTCTTTTTTTGTCATGAAGCCGGCAGTTTTCTATTGAAAAATGTCAATTTTATTGATATTTGATCAATGTTAAAATCAAAGAGTATATAAAAAGTATAAATTAATCAACATGCTTCTATTCTTGAATAAACAGTTTAAAAAAATAATAATTGCAAAACAATAAATATTCTTGAAGATAATCGTTTGTTCCCATGACTCTGTATTTCCACGTCTTAAGAAAAGGGCCAATCGCATTAAATTAATTTTTGAAGAAGAACATTTTGGTAGTCTACGTAGGTTCAAATATCTTGTATACTTCTATAAAAGAATATTTAAAACAGATTATATGCTCATTAATACAACTTTATTTATAATTTAAATTGGGAGGTTGTTTTATAGTATTAAATGAATTCAAGATATCAGTATTTGAACACGCAAACTCAAGTTAATGAGGATGTCATGTTACCATCTCAGCCAAGTTGACGGCTAAAGAAACTTGATAAAATTAAGATCGATGTTTATAATTTCACACTAAACAAATATTTTTATTGAAGGATTGAGTAAAGTGTCCAAAGCAATATTATTTTTTACTTCTATAAACCTATTCTGTACAATAGTAGATTTATTTAAACAAAATCACTCTCAGAAGGTTGCAACCGAAGAGGGGAATGGCGTCCATCTTGTTTTATTATGTTTTACTCGCCAAACAAACCCTGTCTCGCACGGTATGAGGCTGGCGAGAAAAATACGTCGCTAGTCGATCGTGTGAAGTGAGTTTTCGCAGCGAGGACGTTTCAAAATCAGGAGTTTGCGAGATTGTGTGCGAGATGAGACAATATGTTAGCGACTTGCCACATACACGTTTCGAAATTAGGGGCCCTGATCTCTATGTATATGTGAAAAGATCCTGGCCACACACCTCAGGGGCTGAAGCCACCAACCGATGAAATGGGACAGCGGCGGATTCGAAACCAAAGGACCAATGTTCTCCCAGGGACTCTAACCAATGGGGCACACTTACCAATAGAAAATAAAAAGGCAATGGGGCACACTCCTCATACAAAATCAAATGGGCAGAATGTATACATAGGTCAATTACCTCAGGATGGTGAAACCTGAACAATAGCCAAGCGGGTTTGCGTCAAACCAGCTGGCACCACAATGATCAACCTATATTACAGCAATGTTCCGAACGGTTGGGGACCCTACTATGCCAGTGTTTTCTATGTTTTCCAAAAGGATTGACCATTTTTGAAGAAAACTTAGATTGAAGAAAAGAGCACTAAAGTGTAATATTTCACTAAACTGACTAGTGTGAAGCCATATAACTTACGCTTACAGTATGATTTAAGAGTGATGGGTAAATACATCTTCTGTCGCTTCACAACTGTTGTTTAGGAGGTAATAAGACACGTTTGAATCAGTGTTTTTAATTATTCATTAACATTTACATTCAACCAAAAACCTAATATTTTAAGCCATCAGTTTAATGTCCCAAAGTAACAAATATTCCAGTATTATACTAGATTTTTCAAAATACCTGTGTTTTCCCGGTGTGTGGAAACACTGGTACATATTACGAAAAATATAGATAAGTTGTCTGAAAAACAAACACACACATAAACATGACGTTAATCGTGCAAATGAAAAAAAGGTAGAATAAAGCAAATTAAATTTATGATATCACAAACATTTTAAAATGGAATTAAAAATTTAAAATGTTTCAAGTAGGTATTAAATAGTAAAAGTTTAAAACAAGCTTATATTATTTAACGACATAATATCACGCGGTCAATGCAATCACACACACCCCCTGTGACTTTGAATCAACGAACGCGCCAGTGTAAAGCTGCTGTTATTATTATTATTAGCACCGCGTCTTACTATCCGTTCGGGTTATACGCACTAAAGCTGCTGTTTAACGACCGAGAAAATGACTCTTAACACAATACAATAGCGGCGTTACAAGACTGTTAAAGTGCAACAAAAGTACGGGAAAGTTAAATACTAAGGTAGCCATTGTTATGTGGTTTATTGAGGCAAAAGTTAGTTTTCTTATGCGAATGTTTACGTGTAAATGGACACGTTACTGTCTAAAGAGAAGGTGCTAGACGTGCAAAGGTAGAATAAAAAAAATAAAAAAATACGGAGCAGAAAACCAGAGGCTTGTAACCGTAGCAGAGTGGTTACGAGGTTGTTCAATTTTCATAATAAAAGACTTTTTAGAAAATACTGAGCATACATTTTTTCTACCAAAATTGGTAATATTTAGTGTAATTTTTTTCATTTGTATATCTCAACAATTCTTGTATATTTGTCTTGGGCATCTGTAATTGAAGGTGGTGACTTTTTTTTTTTTTCGCGTTTCTCGTCAAATGTCGTCAGCTACGCTCATGACACATTTTCAAGAGCTGTTGTTAGATCAGGGATGTCGACATTCAGATAAGGCCTAGTTAAGTGATGATAATAATAATAACAATAATAATATGGCGTGCCAGGGTTACATAACTCGTAGCCCAGTTTATGGAAAGATTAGCCAGTAATAATGTACATTCTCAGGGGACACCCGAACGTACTAATCGTACATCCTTTCTGTGGAGGCTCTTTCCAAGTCCCGATGAGATGTGGTGATGGTGGTAGTATTTACGAGGGAGTGGAAGGAGCCAGTGGAAACACTTAAACCTAACTTAAGCCTAATAAACCAAACCCTGGTGACTTTTGGGTAATTCACTTTTCGGGGAAAATACCAAAGGTATCATCCGGGAATCGAGCTTATGATCCCTAGGATAGTAGACAGGTGCACTGACCACTACAGTCCGCAGTTAGTAGTGGTCAAGTTCCTCCACGACACCTCAAGGAAGGAATTATAAGTAGCTCGAGTGTAATAGCCTAGTTCCAACACTTTTACGGGAGTTTGGGAGGTGTAGGGT